>CAJNIZ010012224.1:123153-137327 GCA_905231905.1 Symbiodinium pilosum | reverse complement strand
GAGTTTAGACTATAGCTCTTGTGGCGTGTGCTGGAACTTGCTTTCAGCCCAGTCGCCTCAATGCTGGACATCAGAGCGTAAGCTTGCGCCTGTGCAAGCAGCATGCCTAAGGAACGCCCATGCCATTAGCCTTCCCTCCTAACTTACCTTTGGTTAGCTGGGAATGAAGCAATGGAACAGACAATGGAAACTACTGTAATGGGTTCTTGAATGGCGGATCCATTCCTTCATTCCTAGCTAACCAAAGGTAAGCTAAGCCTGCTAACGCCGGGTGTTGCAACGTCAGAGAGCACACAAGACTTGCAGTGCGGCACGGAAACAGCAACGAGTACTGAAAACATCTGAAAATCACGCTGGTTGCACGCAGTTGTCTTACCGTGTAAGTGTGCTCAGCTTTGCATTTAAACCCTCCAAAAACATCTCCCTCACCTCACGGCTCCTCATATCTATCCGATAATGGTGTGTCACACTGACAGATTCCCCTCGTTGTTTAACCCGCGCCTTTCCCCTTCAAGTCAACAAAATATGTTTCCCGCCATCTTCGTGTTCGGCGCTTATTAGAAAATCTTGTCTGAGGCAATGCGCTGTGTATACATCCTCTTAGGATATCGTTACCGTTGCTCTATGATTCCCCAATGGCCAGCTGCCACAACCTTTACATGTTCCTTTGATCCATCTGCCGATCCTGGAACTCCTGCCACTGCTGCGGCGTCATTGCTGCGGCGCTGACATCTGCGAAAACCTGGACACTACAAAGAACAAGATAAAGGCCCACAAGTGGTGCACGCTCATTCAAAAAGCCAGAACAAGGATTGCTTTGATTGAAGACTCCGCCTTTGGCAGATGCCAGGCCCAAAGGAGCCAGCGCCATGGCACCATGGCACTCGAATTGTTCAACGTCCGTGCATGCGTGGGAATTAGAAGGCCTGCTTTGAGCAACGTGTGGCAGCAACGCAGTATGCAAAGGCGGTGCGGGAGCAGCCTTTGTCTTCGTTTTCAAGGAAGGCTCAGTGCTTTCTTACCCGGCTGTCATGCAGCAGCTCGAATCCGAGCCTCATTGCTCTAGCCAAGAGCATGCTACCCCTAGTGCGACGAGTCCTGGTGTCTACACCAACGATATGGAAATCGTCCTGTTGGGAATTAAGCCCTACAAGCCACCAAGAGACCACAGCCGTGATAGCCAGCAGGAGCCTCCAAGTCCGCCGCATGCAAACCTCCGTGAGTTGCAAGGAAGTCCTGCCGTTGTCTGCTTCTTTTTACTTTACAAAAAACAATCGGACCATTCACATAATCTATACTATCTAGATATTCATGCATGCACACACACGCAGTGGAAGACCCGCACAATTGAAACAACAACCAGCCGCCATTTTCTTGTTACTATTTCTGAGAGGCATAACAACCCAAACACTGTACGGCAACATAGAATCCTGATGCGGACTTGGGATCTGTACTGCGGGTGTGGCCCCGTACACACGTCAACATCGGCGAAAAATGGAGCAATCAACAATGTTCTTGGACAACCGAAGATCAGGAGGGTCCCATGCTATAATTGTCTGCACGGTCGTATCTCCAAAAAAGGTACCCCAAGTACCCACGGCCACCCAACCTTGAGCGCACAGCCTGAATCACCGAGGCAGAGCAATTTATCAAACTATGGTCTCCGGAAATACGGGGTCTTAACGGGGTAGGGAATCGAAAAATTGAAGGGATGGAAAAGACAATGGAACGATTACATTTTTGGAGATTTTCTAGGTGCTACTATAAGGATCCAGTCTTCTACTCCATACAAACAACCAGTAAGTGAAAGTACCAAATGGCTCAGCACCGCAAATCCAGCAGAAAACCTCTGCACATGGACGACCCGCAGTCCCCATTATCCCCAAACCTTCACTGCCCAACACAGAAAACAATACACGCATGAGTCACAGTCATAGCAATAGCATTCCCCAGCATACCATCTGGTGACAACGTAAAAAAATTCATTGCTGATGCTTGATGCTTGTGGCAATACCAAAAAGTGATAGCTTCCCTAAATGCGCTATAGGCTCCAAAATGCAAGCATCCTTATTATGGGGACCCCCCCAAAAAATTACCCCCAATGTTGGGAAACCCGCGCGTCAGATCGGGTGTAAGCCGAACCCATGGGTCCTCGGCAACCTTGGGGGAGCTGTGCCCTCGGATGGCAGCATGGAGGTCTTCCTGAGCTGCAGGCAATGAAGCTGAAAGCGTTCTCTTTTGCCAGAGGTAGCTCAATGTGTGGTAGGATTTGAGGACTCTGAAAAAAATCATCATGAGAAGCAACCTCCCCTGGCCGCCGTGAGGAAATCTGTCAAAACGTGTTCAAGCTCTCGTCTCATGAGAGTATTCCTCAGAAAGCGTGGAATCGACAAAGCCGCAAACAAGCTATGGGATTAGTTTAAAGGACACAATATGGGATGCAAGAATGCCACTTAAATTAAGTCCCTTAAACCCCCGTATTCCCCCAGTTTCCATTTCATTTTCCATTTTCTTTTCCATTTGATTCTCCATCATTGGGGTATAATATCCCTATATACCCCTTTAAAGGGACCTAAATTTTCCATTTTCTTTTCCATTTGATTCTCCATTATTGGGGTATAATATCCCCATATACCCCTTTAAAGGGACCTAATTTTTCCATTTTCTTTTCCATTTGATTCTCCATTATAGGGGGATCCTCTTGAGTCCGGGCTGCAGCTTCCTGGGCTTTCTCAGCCCGCCGCGCCTCGCGTTGGCACCGGTTCAGCCCTTAAACCTACCTTGCCTCAGGAAGGCTTCAAGACTGTATATTAGGGTAGATATTAGGGTCATATTAGGGGATAATGGAAAAGAAAATGGAAACTACTATAATGGATTATATAGGGATTATCGGGGTATATGGGTGTGACGTCCTCTGAACAAAGCTTAGGGCCTAGGGGCTAGGTAGGGGCGCACACCTCATGGGATCTTGCGTTCTTGTTTGGAGGTTGAGAAGTGGTTGGCGAAGAGAGGAAACTCCACTGCTGCTTGCCTGCTATTAAAATTCGCCACAATCAGGTATCATGGAAAATTCAGGATGATCAGAGTGGATACCAGAATACCAGAATATAGCGAGTGAGGCTAAGCAACATATGACCATTAGACTGAATGCTAACGAAGGGTAAACCTAGTTTTCGGGTAAGGCCTGGTAGATGCTTGGATGTCACCTAGGATCCTATCTGTTGTGCGGTTTTTTGTGCGGTCCCACATCGGCAGTGCTGCCTTTCGTTGCTTCTGCTTTCTCTGCTATCACAACCAACACATTGGCGGATGTGGGCCTGAGACTCTTGCAGAGTAGCCAATCATGGAACCACAAACCCTTTGCCATGAGATCCCTGCTGCTTCTACCAGTACTCCTACCGTTGCCACAGAATAAGTCATGGAGGCCCTCTTTCGCCCGCCTCCCAGGCACGGAGACTGGCTTCAACAGCACAGGCCGTTGCCGCTGTAACGCTCTGAGGAGGGCTGGCGGCCACTGCTACGGCCTTAGACTTTGGGTAAGGAGGCTGAAGGATGGGATTTTGGTGAGGGGTTGAAGTATTTGATCCATAATTCAAGGCTTCTTATGACTACGAGGCTGATGAACAACAAGGTTTTGCAGGGTATTGCAGGCATCCTGAGACTTTGCAGATGATGTCTTCCGAACAAATCTGAAAGCATGAAAGTATCAGATAGAGTTCATAGCGGTATTTGCGGCTCCATGATTTTCCGTGCAGGCTTTTGAAGTTTGGCTGCTCCATTCTACAGCACATACCTGCATTCTGAAATCCCGCGCGAAGGGCAAATGCCAATTTGCTTTCTGCTAGATAACAAACGCAATGCTGGTCATAGCCCTCTGACTTGCAACCACGAACAGGCAGGGGGCATGCAGTTAATGAGGGAACCAGGCAAATGCAGTATCTTGCGTGTGCAAGATTTCCCAACCAGCAGCAGGGCACCTACCCCTCCACTGTTCCTGAATAACAAAGAGAGCGGAGAACAGCAAGAACAACTTGAGCAGAATGAGACAAATCACTGAAGCAAGCGCATGGCAGAAGCAATGGAATGAAGGTAGTGGACATCATGAGGGGGGTTTAGGGTTTAGGTGTTTAGGTGTTTAGGAACCGAAAATGCTTCGCAAAGTCGGGATCCATCACATGTTAGTGAGCCTGGAAAACTGTACTGGCAGGACCCATGACTGAAACGCAAAATCGGATTGTGGATCTGGCCATGGTTTTCCTCAGAGACCCACTCCAAGTCATCCTGCTAAAGCCCTCACTTAACCTTAAGCAAGCCTAAGCCCTAACCCATTTGGGAGTTAGCCTACATGATCAGTTCCCAAAACTGGGAAAACTTATACGGGGACCCTCATTGTAGTAGAAAGCCCACTATAACCCTAGCGACCTGCACTATAACCGATTTCAGGCAATCCCCTTTAATCCTTATTAAGCTGGCTTCCGTTTCATTTTCAATCCCCTTTGCATTTGAGTCTCCATTAAAGCAATGGTCCTCATTTTAGGACTGCCCCAACAAAGTACCCCTAATTTCAGGATTTGTCCAGATACTAGTTTCCACTTTCCATTCCATTCCATTCCCCCAGAATCCGTATTAACCCTACATAAGACCCATATAGCCCTATGTAACCCAGTCTGGGCATGCTAGAGGTCTAGAAGTTCCCTTCCACCTAAACCCTAGACTCCTAAACCCGGCATCCTAAAACCCTAGACCCTTTTGCATCTGGTACTCCTTAAACCCTAGACCCTAAACCCTGAACCCCCAACCCTAGACTCTAAACCCTTTGAGCTCTACAAGCTCAATCAGGTCCATGCCTCGCTATCGCGGGGCAGCTCTGGTGACTCGCGGAGCTCCTGCAACGTATATTACATATATTTGGGTTTGTTACGGGGGGTCATTTGGAGCTAAGGAAATTAGGGTGCAAAACAGGTTTGAAGGCCGCCATTTTCGAATGGATTGCAGAACCTGAAATCTCATCAATTTGGCACGGTTGAGCAGATAAAACTCCATTAACGGTGGGTGAGGTCGGATGAGGTTGTTAGTTCTGAAAATTCTAAAATGTTCTTGCGAGGTCTGCCAGCCATACTCCCGCGGTTTTCTTGCAATGTGGGCCCTCAGCATCCCCAATTTAACTCCACTAGTTCAGTACAGCAAGCTGAACATCATTTAGAGGGGCTCCCCTATTTCAGATACCAGCTGCGCTTATAATCATCCATAGAGGCCCAACAAGCCCCGTGGAAGGGGACGTCGGTACTGTTACATCACTGCCAAGAAGCTTGCACATGCTTGCAGGTGCAGCTATTTCTGGGACGAAATAATGGCCACACTACTAGAGGGATCGCCATCGGCTATACAAGCACATGGCTTGCCACAATGGTGTGCGAGTCCGATGACTAAGTTGGTGTACATTCATTTCCTTCATTTCCTATCTAAGCCAAGCCTGACTAGTCCTGAACAGAAAAACCAGTCTGTCGTGGCGTGGTTGAGGTATGCGGACGTATGCGACGCCTCCCAGATCTCTTTCGCGCGCAGCGCGTTGGCAAGGGTGTTGTCCTAAGTCTCTGATGATACCCTTCGTTCAACAAGTCCATCTGAACATGTCTCTGCCGTAGATTTAGGATCTTGATTTGTGGTGTTGAAGCCCTCTGTGGGAGCATCTCATGTTTCAACCCATGACGCCGGGACGTGCACACCCATGAACAAAACCTGTCATCGCTGCCATCATGACCATTGCTGCGCTTACGCTGCTGAGAGCGTTTATGCAACTCTGATACAACTACGACTTTGCGCAATCAAGCTGCATCATAGAATCATAGCTGCGCGTGTAGGGTTTTGAGTGGCAGAGGGTGTCTATGAGCACTCGCAAGATGATGCAGGTACTTATACTAAGCTCCCCAGTAACCCCTTAATGATAGGGTACCCTTCACCCCAAAATGAAACGGGAAAGTGTCCAGCATTGGGGTACCTAGAATAATAGTAATATAGCAATACTAGTAATCGTATTCTTGACGCGTCTTGTGGAGCAGAGTAGCTCTCAGCGATGCAAGCTTTGCCTCCATCTCCTGTCCCAAGACATCATCTTCCCTGATATTTGGTAATTTCTCAAAATTAGGGGGCTCCCACATGACCATCAATATACTATAATCCTCATGCTCGGGATCCCCCAAAAAAGTACCCCTAATTTTGGGAAACCTGCATTTAAACCTCATCAACCTTCTACCAGGGATATCTCTGGATCAAAGCATGGCTTTAGTAGGTCTCTTTGACAAACTGCAAGGCCTAAAGTAGGACACAGTTCGTCTGCATTGGAGGAGGGCCGGCCGCCCTGGTGCTCTTGCCTTCAACTTCTGCGCCATTTTTGCAAGGTCACCATCCAAGGGGAAATCCTCCGGATTCAGGCCTTAGTAAAACAGCTCATGGCCTTTGAGGGATGCAGACAATAATGATTCCCCGGTTTAGCGTTTGGGGGTTGACGACTGTCTGGCTTAAAGATTTCAGTTTTTAGCACTAGTTTGCCACAAGCTTAAAGATTTCGGTTTTAACACTAGTTTGCAACAAGATAAGAAAGATAAGACAAACACGTACATGTTGGCAATCCGCAGGGTGCAGTCAGCCCTGGACCTTTCTACACTATCTGCTGCCACAACATAACCCGCCACTCCTATTGAATAGGAATGGTCGGTAGTCTTGTGTTGTGGTAGCAGATAGAGAATATTCCTATTACTTCAACTTCCTCTACCACATAAACCCCCAACAACTACCACCTTTTGGCACAATTTCACCCTTCCTGCCCGGCAGCCCATCGCCCGCAGCGTCTCTTCGTAGCGCTGCTTCAGCTCGCGCTCGCGCCGAGCGGCCTGCTTGCAAATGCGTGGCAGCAATATGGGGGCGGTGGGGGTAGGCAGGGGAGGGGGTAGGCAGTCGGGTGTGGGTCGTTTATGCGGTGAGCGGGTTCAGGGACGGCGTAAGGTCAAAGGCGCCGAGGTCTGGACAAGCTGAACTGAAGGCACAAGCCCACGCAGCATCTCAATTGCTGCACTTCTTCATAGTTAGTCTACTCAGTGCTCCGGGGTTTATCATTTACGTTGGGGATCGAAGACCCTCATGAACACCAGGTTGACAAGGCCCGCGAAACTAAACCCTACACAGAAACCTGTGACTCGAGACCTCAACAACCCGACAATCATGTGAACCCGTATCGCGATCACAGTAAGAATAGTACTAGTAATACTACAAGTCGCAGCAATAGCAACAGCAATACTAATCGTATTAGTACCAGAAATAATAGCAGTAATATACAGTCATGGTAGCGGAAAGACTCTGAAATGTATGCCCGCCCTGTCTGTGCCTCTGCCCGGAGTTCCTCTGGACTCATGCCCGCAACCTCTGAGGGATCCAGGCCTCTCAGGGTTTTTACAGTAAGGACGGCTGCGCTCGAGGGACCTTCAAAACAGAGTACACCTGCAGATGATAGAAGCCCATGCCAAAAGAGTACCTAGCAAAAGTAATTTCCAGTGGGACTGATGCTGAATCCAGATTGGTCTTGAGGTTTGGGATCTTGGGACATGCAGTATAATTCTTCAAGGAACCCGCAGTCCCCAGCCCATGAAAGATCTGATTCAGGCTGTCATATTTGCGCCCATGGACATCTACTTGGGGTACTCTTTGTGACATGCATTTCCGAAAGATTTGCTAACAACTTCTGCCAGAAAACGCGCAACAGTTGTTGCGATGTAGATAAATCTTCGGGTGTTGAACCGTTCACGCACTGTTTATCACGATGCTGACGATTGGTTTCTTCTTCTACGCGGGCGTGTTCCAAAAGAACTTTGATACTGCCCTGTGCAAATACTACTCACATCAGGAACTTTTTACCATCCTCAAGCCGCCATATGCAGCGCCGCTTCAGTCAGGAACTGATAAAAGGAGTCCTCACACTGAGTTATATAGGGGTTATATTGGGATAATGGAAAAGAAAATGGAAACTACTATTTAGGGTTATCTTGGGGTTGTATTAGTCTAAAAAAGAAATGCATGCACCCGGCGCTGGCCTAGGGCTGCACACGCTTCCGCCAAGCCGGCTCTGAGGCGGTCCTGCTCCTTGTCTGATCAGGAGTTCAGGATTGGCCAAGAAAATGGTAAGCCCTAAAGCTTAGGGAATAGATGTACATATATATATATATCATAGGGTTTAGGCATAGTACCAAAAAGGGGACTATATTATATAGGGGTTACAAAAAGGATGATACAATCTTCAATTTGAAGCCCTAGATCCTAAACCTAAAATCCTAAATCCTATATGATGATCCCGACGATGATTCTGGGGGCACCTCCAGAAAAGCCAGGGTTGCTCTTTAATCTCGTCCGCTGATAAGAACCCCTCTGCCATCTCACAAAATTATCAAAGGGTTCTCTGAAAGGGTGGACTTAGGAAATGATCTCACTTCTGAGAAGATGGCCGCCGAACCAAGACAACCGCCACAGGAAAAAACAGGTTCGCCTCTGAACTCTCCTTCTGAGTTTGGCTAATGTAGGAACGTAAATGATTACCCATATGATTCTGAATTGTATTTGAGGCACCCCAGACTACAATTGTGTGAGGAATCTGGGACAAAATGAAATATTGGCAAGTACTAGGCCCCTGCACTACACTACCATATTGGCAAGTATCATTGCTGTCAACAGTATGACTTATCAATGTCAGCTCCAACTGTCTGTTTGCGGTGCTGCTACTCTGCACCCACGCAAGCCGGGACTCTTCTACGGCGCCGTCAATGGTGTCTAGCAGCCTGTGCTTTTAACAGAGCAATGGAAAGGGTGGTGGAGGGGCGCAGAGAGGCTGACTGGGATTGGGGTGCATTTGTCGTTGCCTGGGAACTTGAGATTTCCAACAGCCCTTTTTGGGTTCAGTTGCAGTGGGGTGCGAATCCTACTCTGCAGATTCTATGCTATCACTCCTCGAATGGACCTTTTGAGATTGAATTGCATGTAGGTTTCAGAGCAGTCTAGGCAGGCTTTGCGAGTCCTTCTGTACTTCTCACTCCTTGGACGGACACAACACACCATTCAAACGACACTCGCCGCGCAACAGCGTCGCAGTGGTCCTGAGTCTTCCTACTAGGCGCTTGCTTCAATTGCAGCAAGGGCGCGGACCCTGCATTCCGTGGAAATTCCCCAAAGAGGGTAGATTTCAAAAGCTACCAAATTTATGATCGCCCGCTTTGATCCGGTATTTGGTCGGAGTTCTCTGTTGTGTTGTCCTCCTGAATTTGGGATACCGTGTTTGGATTCTAGTATCCGGAAACTTGCTAGGCTGGGTCCTCTAGCATCTTCAGTACCAGCCCCTTTAAGCTTCCATGTAATAAAGCATTTAAACACGTCTCTACACTGCCTGTAATCATCCTTACATACTTCTTTCTCATCTCTAAATGCAAATTGAGCCTCCTGCGTAGTCTTATCGAAAATTCAGTCCGCTGTGTGAAGGACCCAAAACAGACCCCTAAGTAAGAGAAATTCCTCAACCCTCAGCCTCGTACTTTTTGTGACGATCTTTGCCATCCTTCTCCACTTCTTTACCACCTTATCCCTAAACCCTAAACCCTTATCTAGAAAGTACCTTATCCAGCTCAACAAACCCTGTAACAATGTGACCTGCCTTCTTGGGAGCCTATATAATAAAGGAATTTTGTATTTGGGGAGGTCTACATTGGGGTCCCCTTATTTTGGGAAAGTACGTTATCTAGCTCAACAAACCCTCTAACAATGTCACCTGCGGAGGGCGGCCAGGCGCGGCTGCCAAGGCTGCCGTAAGGCAGCCGCAAACTCCTTTCCCACAGGGTCCATGTACCCAATAATTAGGTCCCCCTAAAGGGGATACATAGGGGCATATAGGGATATATATATATGGTGCCCCCCTCCCATGTACCTACTTTTTTTGCTTTGCTTCAGGTACCGGGTACACATCGCTAGAACTTGGATGATTTGATCTCATGGCACTGATGCTAGTACTTATAATAATGAAGTGTTGTATTGTCTTACATAAACCTATAATGATGCAAAACTGCGGTGCTGTCCCCAAGCAAACAATCTGTTTTGTTATGCGTCATATAATCGAAATGCCTTTCCAACACATGAAAAGTGGAAGTCCAGGAATCCAGGATTTTTTCAGCGTTTCTACTTTCAATTTGTAAGGAATTCATATGGACAAGAATCCTATGGAAAGAACAAATCAAAGAATCGAGGAGTCTGGAATTGCTTCTAATCAAAATTTCAAAGTGCCTCCCTAGGGTTTAGCAAGAATGGTAGGTACATCCGGGGCGTGGGGTCGGGGGTGGGGGGGGTGGGTGACATATATATATATAAATATATAGATAGATAGATAGATAGATGCCAATGCTTCTGTAATCGGATGTCTTGCGAAATCTAATCGGATGTTTGAAAATAGGATTTGCAGTGGGATATCATGAGGGATAATCATGCTGTGCTTTCTTGTCAAGCTGTGCTTGTGTTTCATTGCTTCTTGTTGCAACTTGCGCTTTCTTGTCTGGAGCTTGGCAAGTTCAAGTACACATCCCCAGCACACGCGCAATAAAGCCCGATGCAAGACAAAACACCACACAGTGCATCGCAACCCTTTACAAATTTCAAGAAGACACTTCCCAACAAACAACAGAGATTGCAGGACATAACAAACAACAGGCCGAACACAAACCAGCCATGGCCTCCGCTTCTGGCATCATCGTAGACTCTGATGATGACCATACTGTGGAGGCCATGTTGGCGAATAGAATCACATTCAACTGATAGCACAACCAAAATTTTGGATTGGGCAGGTGAGTTCGGATGACCTGGCAGACGTGGCTGAAGCGGTCAGTTCTGCCACTCCGCCGGTGCAGCTGACTGCGGAGCAGAAACTGCAGCTGGAGTTTGGAGCGGAATTCGCTGCCATTTCAGGCTCATCACATAATGATATGACGAGAGTCGCGACACTTTGCCTTGTCAGGCTTGGCCAAACAGCTGCACAAGCTCCACCGGCATGTTGCTGTCATGACTGACTGCCAGCGCCTTGTCACAAGTGGCATTCCATGGATTTTTCTCTAGCATCGTGTTGAGGCAGCGGCGCAGAAGCGCCGATCTTGGCGCTGAATATGATTTTGGCTGGCGGCGGCAAGCCAAACTTTGTGCATCATATGCATCTCGGCAAGATCTGCAGCCCTAGGCCTGTAAACCCATCCCATGAACTCAAGTCAACAGATTTTGACTTTAAACGGATTCTCAGGTCGGCATGCGACAATGCAGCTGGGCCAAAGAAATGGAGTCAGGCAAATTTCTCGCCTGCAAGGCAGGAGTCCCTCGCCTTGAGCAAGCGTGACTGAAAGCTTCATGTTGTTGTCAAGGTACTATGACAATCTAGAGGGCCGCTCACTGACTTCTCTGAAGGGGAAGGCCAGTTGCAATATTTCGAATGCACATGGACTTGCACCTGCGCACTTGGGCAGATCGGTCTCTACATTGCCGGCTTCCCCTGCAAAGCGTTCTCGGCTCTCCGCACGGAGACCCAATGGCTTCAAGATGAGGAGGCCAAACAGTTTTTTATGGTGAGGGATTCCATAAAGGAGTTGCTGCTGCCAGTCAGGGACTGAGCTTTTCACCCGAGAGGCTGGATTCGATACCGTGTGCTCACTGATCTGAGGTCTGCATCCTGGAGAACGTGCTCGGGCTCTACAACGTGTTGCCCGACATCTTGGCTGCCCTTCGAACATGCGGCAACTATGTGATTGCTGTTGCTGAAATTGACCCGCCGGACTCTGAGATGGCTCTCGGCAAAGTGACTTATTGCTGGGCTTTACCACCTAAGGTTCGAGCATGGGGCAGATGCCTCCCGTCGTCGACTGTCTATTTGGATGGTCCGGAAAGATCATCTGCAGGTTGCAGGGACTTTGCAGCAGCATGTGCTGGGCATCATCTCTAAGATGAAAATATTGCCCACCAACACTTCACCTTCTTGGTACTGTCCTGAGTTATGTTTGAACCTGTTCTTACGAATCTGAAAAGTATCTGCTTCTCGGAGGTCGGACCTACTGCTGCCAGATGACTCTGACTACGTGAAACACGTCGTGGGTCAGCAGGCTCGAGCAAGTGAGAACACCAAGAAGCCAAAGGCCTCAAAGCTCACAAGCAGGCGGGCAGATTCAATCCACGAAATGATGGCCGATTCTTATATCGTGCCAGGCCAGGCAAGCAGGATCCGAAATGGAAGGTCTGCCAGTGGAACTTCATGAAAAAGAAGAAGGCCGGTTGAGCTCAGACCATGCAATTTGCTATTCGTAATTTTGGGCAGGTGAACTCGGCTGGGGTCGAGTCGGTTTGGTCTTCAAGTTCATCGGTGAATTTGACGCCAAGAGCTTCCCAGGCCATTTGGATCCAATCTCAATGAATACCGACTCTCAGCGAATTTGTTCTTGAAGACGACCTGCGTCAGGCCCTGGATATTGCGAGCCACGTGTGGTCAGAGTGGGAGGTGGCGGATGTCAGCCAGAACATCAATCGCATGCCGCTGGTGCTTCCAAGAAGGTCTATGTCTTAGGGCGCTGAGCTGTGGTGATGCTTTCTTGCATGTTGCTGGTGTCTTGCGTGTTGCTGCTTTCTTGTATGTTGCTTTGTATAAGGCCCTTTGTTTGCGTGACCCCGGGAGCTGCATACTTTCTGAAAACAAGAAAGCGCTTCATGACAGGCCTTGTGGCAGCGTTGCTCTTGTTTCCTTCTGGAGTCTGGAGCATCAATGCGTAGGTGCTGAAAAACTCCTGCAGATGGGCTTCCCGCTCCATCGTCTCAATATTGGGAACAACACTGAACGAGATGCTTGGCTTGCCATTTTCTGGTGTATCCTTCTGCAGGTGTTTTTGGTGACGACATCTCAGGAGCTGCATTCGTTGGCCGGCAACTCCATGCACCTGCGGGCCATTGCTGTGACCATTGCAGCGGCAATGACCGCATCTTGGCCAGATGTGGCTCATGCATGTCGTCAGGTTACAGCACCATGGGTTCGTTACGCAGTGGCAGGCTGTGGACCTCCGAGCGCTTCAGACGTTGCCGCGCTTCGTGTGAGGAGGGTCCTTGACTTGACTTAGAAAGTTGTTATATGAGACAGCTGGCGTTGCCAAATACAGGACCAGACTACACTGAGCAGAGATGTTTGACTTGCCCCAGTGCCCCTGCAGCGCACGCTGCGCTTGGCAGTCTGTTGTCCCTGCTTGCTTTTTGCGCTGAGCTCGCTGGCACTGCAAGCTTCCTGATGTTTGTGACTCAGCTGTGTGCTTGTGAAGTTTGGGGGGCCACGCTGTGAGAGTTCCTTGCTCATGGCGGCTGCGGCGGCGTCAGAGCCCAGACTTGGGATCCGAGAGCAAATTCTGCATTTCTTTCAGGAGGCACATGTCCTGCATTTGAATATGTCTTGTTCTGCACATATCTGTTGCCAGGTGTCAGAGAATCAAAATGCGGGCGTTTGGTTGAATACACTGTATGACCACAGTAAGATGGAGAAGGCGCTGGCAGCATGTTTCATTTCGTTTAAAGCATTATTGCAGCACATGACAAAGAGTAACAGTGATCCTTGCGTGAGCCAAGACAGTTGACCGCATCATCATGCGGCGGCCGTATGCGGGGCCTGCGGTCGATTTTCTCCAGATAGCGCCCACAGCGACGGTGAACGACGTCAAACTTTCTTTGCTGCAGTTGGACTACAGCCGCCATGCTAAGGGCGACTGTGACTTAGACTGCAAGACAGTCAATTTGTCAAGCCGTCGGGGTTAATTTTTCGCGTATCTGCTAAGACTTGCCGATGTTATTTGTGTTCCCTTGTTCCCTCCTCCCTGTCTTTTTTGGATGGCGCCATGACCTCTGGAGTTCAGTGGCATGGTGACGCATGTGGAGAAGTTCTCCTTTTCACAGCTCCATTTCTTGATTTTTCTGGAATTGCATCCTCCCCCCTCTTCTTGCTGGCTGGTAAGCGGGATTGAAGGATTCAGGCTTGAAGGCTGGCTTTGGCCATGCCAAATGGCTCACAGCATCGCATCCTCCAAACTGTCCTCGTTTTGGACCTGAGCATGGTAACCTGCGATTTGCTCGGAAGAATTTGATGG
>CAJNIZ010012224.1:82282-105258 GCA_905231905.1 Symbiodinium pilosum | reverse complement strand
ATCATGGTTTGGGCATGGATGCTCTGGTTACCGTATGCTCTCGAACCACGGACGTTATCATGGTTTGGGCATGGATGCTCTGATTACCGTATGCTCTCGAACCACGAACGTTATAAGTTATTATGGTTTAGGCATGGGTGCTCTGGTTACCGTATGTAAATATGTATGTACATGTATATATATATGTGTGTGAATATGCACATATGTATATTGTATATAAGAGAGGAATGGAACTGTACCCACTGGGATATAGGTCACTTTGAAGCAGAAATTCGGAGGCCTTGCTGGCAGTCCCTCAGCCAAGCTTTTGTCGCGCCGTTCTGTCTGCAACCACCGTCTGGCAATCAGCCACACGCACTCGCCTGTCCACTGGCTACCTGCGCTTACCAGGATGGGCCTCACTCACCACATGCGAGGGACTTCTGTATACAGAGCCCAGGCGGAACTACAATTACAACGATACTAATAGCAACGATAATAGTAACAACAACATCAGCTATAGTAACAATAACAACAACAATATTCATAATAACAATAATACTAATTATGAACTGTGCGCCGGAAAGAAGTCATGACCAGTGGTCTAGACGAGGAATGAGACCGGCTTTCACAGGAACGATGTGAAAGGCTGCTAGTCAGGTCATGGGAATAAGTCTCATTCCTAGCATGTAGCACCCAAAGAAAGGACTTCAAGGTAGCTGTTTTTCAGAAGCCCGGAATTAAGCGCATGGAGCAACACATTAACCAAGCAGGAGGCCTACAGCACACCCCCAACTCTTCTTTAAACCCCAAACTTTGGAAATGCAATGTGAAAGTCTGGCTTGCAAATCCAGACTGGACAGAATGCGCTGATGGCCCATCCTGATTTCCCCGGCTGATTCACCAGGCTGCTTGTTAGTTGCGTTCGAGCTTCTGGGCTCTTCCCATCAAGACTGCACCCTGCGCTTGCATCTGGGTGATCTGTGTAAGTATTCGGTGCCTAGGTCCTTTGCCATGATGCCCCTTCAAAATACAAGCTTACCCGCCTACACAGGAAGCAGAGTTACGCCAAAAGGCTCCATAATTTAGAGATCCCCCTAAACTCCAGACTAGCAAGCCTGCAGGCCAGGCAAGTAGGCTCTTAGGCCGCGTGTCTCAGGCCGGCTGGAACAGATGGCGCACCTGCAAAAGGAGCTGCTTTCGCAACAAACTGATTTACAACATATGTGGCATCAGTTGAGCCTTGCATGGGAGGTATACAAACACTCGAACTGCAAGTCCTCAGCACCCAAGCCCCGGAGCTCCGTCCTGGGGTTTGTTGGCCAGCTCGACTGCCTTCTCCCAAAGCTCGGCATCCACGTCGCCACCTGGATGATTTGAGCACCAGCAAAAAGTGAACAGGTGCTTGCAACAAATCCAGCACAAGTTGAGGCTGTTCAAACCTGGGCCTGTAGAGACCTGCAGCGGCAGTTCATAGTCTTGGACCTCTGTTATACCAATGCAGGCACGACCTTCTAGGGACCCCAATGTAGATCCCAAAATGCTATAGTCTGTTTAGGGGGACCCCCAGAAAAGGTAGCTCTAGTTTTGGCAAACCCTAAACGATGGTTTCCATTTTGTTTGCCATCATCCCTATATAACCCCTATAGTACCCGCAAGTAGACAACAAGGCAACCCCTAAACCCTAAACCGCCTGGAAACTTTGAGAAGCTCTGCGCATGCAGCCCCTCCGAGGTCTTGCAGCCTAGCACTTCCACGAAGTCCTTCACAAAATCCATGGGTGCCGAACTTTAACGCTGTGGTTTAGGGGTTCCCTTTAAAGTGATTATGGGGGACAAAAGGTTTAGGGTTTTAGGGTCGTAAGGAGATCTGACTTCAGCTGTTTTCTGTGATTGCTGTCGATATTCAAGGCTCAGCGCATGGCTCGCAGGCCGCACGTTGCGGCTTCGCACCGCTTGCCGCGAAGAACATTTTAGGGATTGGAACTGCGATAGAAGCACTCCACCTACCACGAGGGTTGCGATTGCTTCCTTTGCTATACAGCTTTGAATGTAATGCTGGGCTGCTCCCTTTCCTCCTCCAACCATCACCACCAGCTACAATTGTGACCACCATCCTCACTCTGATCCAAAGCTCGCTGTTCCCCACGTCCTGGACTTGCAGCTCTACGCCGTCAGCCGCTGTCAAAGGCACGTTGTTTCCTGAGTCGACATCAGCACAATGTCAGACAGCTTGCAAGAGCTTGTAAAGCCTGAACCATCACGAGGCTTTCTGCAGCATTGCGTCCATCCGTGGTCGTCAGCACCCACTGCTGCGAGGTCTGGTCCTATTGCCAAACACCAAGCAGGCAGAGCACTTTCTTCAACATGGTTTGTCTGAGGCTTTGGAGGCTCTGCCTCTCCGTCACTACCCCAATTACACTTGCTACATCTAATCTTGCAGCAATCCACCGCCATGACAGGATGAACGGCATGGGACCCAGCTCTGCTTCACCATGCACAATCTAGGGATCGCCCCTCTCACTCTTGAATGCGTGAGTCACTTCCATCGGCTTGGATCTCACCGACCACTCATAATCACATTCAACATGCTAGCCAAACCCAATCCTTAACCTGCATCCCTGGGCCACTTGCCCGAAAACGTACTCACTCCTCAACACGCCTCCGAATCCCCCATGCAAGGTGACAGCCCGAAAACCTGCAAGCTCAACTCTTCAGCCTAATCCCTCAACCCTGAAAAATCTAACGCCCGATCCCTCTTCCAAGGAGCGCTCTCCCGAGTACATACCCGCTAAACCTAAGTTGACTCTCATCAGGAGCCTTGGCACAGCGTCCGGCGAGGCGCGCCGACGCCCCCTCAGCGAGCTGCCGGAAGAGCTGGGCATTCACACGCTGAGCAACCTGAGCTCAGAGGAGGGGTTGCCAAGACCTGTTTTCGTCACTCAAATAACCTGAAACTGGCTAGCTAGATGTGAACCGTATGCGGATAGAAGTAGGAACATCAATTCAGGGCTCGGGCCTAGCCCATACATCAGTATAGCGCACTCTATGTCAAGCAATCAATTGTGGATCTGGGGTTCATGCGTGGAGTCAACAGTTGCAAGCGAAACTTCAGGGGAGTCACTTGTTGCAATCAACTGTTCGAGCACCCTCGAAATTGCTAGGAAGCTCTGCGGGGAAGATATTATCTTACTCGGTATGCTCGCCAAACACAGATGCTCAGCTGCTTTGCTTTCGTCACTCGATCTTCTGCACGGGGGGTTCTGGAAGAGACGTGTGAACTAATAGTTAGAAGGGTAAGGACCCTGATGGCAGTTGTCGTCCTCATGCATTTCTGCCAACAGCCAATTTTCTAGCTCAATTTTTTTCCTACTGAGGTTTTCTTTCGCGCAAAGGTTGCTCCAAAGTCGGGTGACTGGTGCGGCCGCGTCAGGCATGGTGAAGTCGATCGGATGAGCGGCAAGGGGGCGCGTCAAGAAGGCTTCTATCTGGAGCCACCAAACGTCGCAATGGAACAAAAATACGCGCTTGCCCGTGCCACTGCAAGACATGTGCGAGGTCCCTTGCATCTTAGAAAGGGGTCTCTGCAATCCTTTTGTAAGTTATAATTACCACAAACCCCTCAGGAAGGTCCCTAAGGATACTGAGAAACACATCGCATGTGGCTTCCTTGGAACGCATACAGGTCTTTAGGGAATGTACTGCAGTCGAGACAGGAACCGTGAGCCATGCTATGCTTGCATTTCACAAACATACAGTTACAGAACCCAAAACCAAGTGCTATCCACATGCAGCCGCCCACCTGTGGCAACGCTGGCAAGGGCCTGGCTTGTGATGCTGTGGTGTCTCCTGCTCCTAACGATTCATCTTTGTTCATGGATGACCCACCGCAACGGCAACGTACAGTGTTTGGTCATTTACCCCAACGGCTACGTACAACGAGGATCTTCTCTCAAAGCAGCTCGCCTTGCTTCTATCTGACGCGCTGGGTAATGCAGGCGTTTTGGCCAATGTCCCTACCAAACGGCTGTGGAACAAGGCTCAAGCCCTAAACTCAAAGACATTATGGTTTCCTAGTCAAGCTGACTCGGGCTGGGGAGGGCGTATTCTTGCCCAGAGAGGCCCGCCCTCGAAAGTGAAAGCGCCATGTTGCTGAGTTAAGAACTTTGAGCTGGCAAGATGAAAAAAGCAACTAAAGTGGAAGTCTTAGCAGCAAGAAACCTAGAACCTGGGTGAACATAGCCTGTGCCAGTCACGCTGTGATCCAACGGTTCCTATAGTACACGCACGCACGATCACCATCCAAAATTTACAATATCAGAGAACGAGCATGCAGAACAACTGGGGCGAATGGCAGGCTATGTAAGCTGGTTTCATGAACCAGGGAAAGCTGTGCCGTGAAATGAAGACGCCCTCATGACATACACTCTCTGTTCCCATTTTGAGCAAAACATGCTTGGGGCCACCTGTGGCATGCCATCTGCAACCTCGATCCACTCTTCCACCTTCGCTGCAAGCATTCAAGATAGGAAAATGCCACTGCGAGATTTTGCACTACCTTGGTCAAGTGTCGAATAATCAGAAGTAGAACCCTGTTCAAGTGAATGAATAATCAGAAGTAGAACCCCTTTCAAGTGAATGAAATATGTTTCCAAGCATCACCTGACCAATCAGGCAGCTTGCCACCAAACATCAACAACGACTCCTAGAGCTGTCCAATGAACTTCAAGTACTAGCTTCTGTGAGAGCCCGCATTTCTGAATGACTGCGCGCCCGCCCCCGCCCTCCATAATGCAAGCCTTTATCCCAATGAACGCTGGCGGCCTCTTCTTCTTCGTCGCCCGCTGAACCCACGAAGAATTGCGATAAGTCTGCGATCCTAGGCACAGAATAGCCACAGACATTCCAGGTTCGGTTTTGGGGGCTGGCTTATGGTCGAAGTCTCGGGGTCGGGTTCGAATCAAAAGATGCATAGAATAAATTCACCAGAGTCGGTGACAGCCGAGACCCGCGATACACAGTTGAAAGCGATTGGCTTCAGAAAGTATCGATGGTGCGCAAATGACAAAACACCACCTGCCTCTTATGATATCTTGTGCGTACATCGCTTCTGGATACGGGGCACAAACTCGAAGATTCTGACAGCTCATTTAGGATCTGCATGCAAGATCTTCTGTGCGGTGCCTTTTTATGGATAACCAGTTCTGCAGGCGAGGTGCGAGGGGTAGTCGAACATCAGCGTGAAGGGAAGACCTATCTGGTTGCCAGTCGAGCAGGGCTTCTTCACGGGAAAGGGAGTAACAATACGCATTATGATGGCAATAACTACAGCAGTAGAAGCATAAAAATGACAAACAACTCTTGGGCAAGCAGGGTCTGACAACAACCTCACAGGTGCAGAGGAAACATCTCGAACAAGCGAACCCCTTAAGGCTGCTCCTTTGAACAACTTGCTCCTCGGGCACTGTGTTAACGATGGAACTCAGCAGAATGAAATGGAGCAAAAACAAACTACCTCAACCCTAAGACCTGCACCCTACTCTTGTCCAACCTCAACAAGGCAGGAAGTCAATCTATGCTCCGTGCTGCTTTGACTGGGGATTTCCTTGCTCAGAGCGTTCCGTAGCAGCACCTTGGCAATGTGTTTTTCACAAGGTAGGTGAGGCGTGTGGGGGCCCTTTGTGCATCTGCATGACCTACCTCCTAACAAGCCCTATCATCGCAACCTCAGATCGCTGGAGCAACTGAACACTGCAGAGCCCTCTTCAACCCTCGTACCCACATGCATGCTTCCTCCAAGCTCCTTGCGGCAGACTGGCTCGTGAGCCCTGCTTGCATCAGAGGGGTGTCCTGAGTTCTGTCCCACTAGTGACTAGTGGGATTGGGCAACTCTTCCAACGTTCATAGATGCCTACTAGTCATCCTGACGATCATCATCATTCTCATGTTGGTTCCTGGGACAGCTTTAGGATAGTCTGAAGCAAGTTGAGTTTGCCACTAAGGCCCCAGCATCCACAAGATTGTCCATGCCTACGATCTCAGACACAACACTGCGGACCTGCGTTGCAACAGTCGCAAAATGGGATGAAATGCCAAGGCACAAAGCTTGTTTTTTCGGTATCCTCCATCGAGGTCTACTGTGTCGTGTACATACTGCAGTCGCACATCCAGGTTCGCAGTCCGTATGCCCACCCAAAACTCATAATGACAATGGAAACAAGCCTACAAACTATGTAGCCTCTGGCTTGCCCAGGCAGGCAGCTGCTTATGGAACTCTAACAGGGTCACAGAAGCCAGCTGGAAGCCCTGCTACATGGTGATGCAGCACCTGTATGTTGGCACTTGGAAAGTAACCTACATCAGGGCTCCACACAACAAGGAACCACTAGGAAGGACTCCCCTTTGCATGAGTTTGCTGGGAAGCCATTGCTGCCATTTCTCTATGGCTCTTCCTTGCGGGTCCTTGCAAACCCGCTTCTGATTCCAAATATGCCAGAATGACTAGCAATCTGAATGTTAACAGCTCCCGCGACTTGCAACTGCCATGCCCGCAAAGACAACTCAGAATAATGCAAGAAAAGCAGTAACGAAAGGGTGGCCTGCACCCTCTCGTAACCCGGATAACCCCTTGTATGAAGCCACGCCAAACCGTCACAAACAAGGGGATTCCATGTCTGCTTAGGGGAGAGGAGCCCTGAGCTCCGAACAAAACACGACCAATGAAACCTTCTGACAAGTCTTGTAGTCACTTTAACCCTTCAAAACTTTTTAGATACTTCGCCTAATATTCACACAAAAAGACTTCCCGAAGTTAGGTTGTTTGTGGAGTCTAGTTCCTGGCGTCATCTCCGGCCTTGTCCTTTAAGGCGCTCGCATTAACATCTTGGCAGCGCTGAGCTTTGCTAACCAGTAAGGGTTTTGCGTTCTAACTTTAATTTCTATGGAGGAATTTGGGGCTGGACAAGGACAAATGCACGGCATTTAGAAATCAGCAGTGGGCCCCACACGGCGCCCGTTTAAGAGCTGCGTATGCCACCTCGAAGAAAATGTAAGACGAGCAGCAGGATCACGGGAACAGGCTCAAGGACAGAATTCACAACTATATTGCTTGTGTCGCCCGATTTGGTTCCCCAAGCCTACAAAGCAACTTGACAAAGTGCGCCGCAAGACGTCTGCCCACGGCTGCTGTACTGAATCCCAGGCATATTCAGAAGTATTGTTGCGCGAAGTGGCTACCAAGAACAAATTGGATGAGTGCAAAGCCGGTTTGCATTCCAGCTTACTCACTGTGTCGCCCCAACATGCTACCCAAAGCTTGTATTCCAAAAGGCTACATCTGCCGTGAACTGGTTACTGAGAACAGTTTGAGGAAACATGTTGCGGGATTTGGATACCAAGCCTTTGAATGCCTGTTGCGGAAATTTTCGGTGAGATTGTCAGTGTTGGGCACGGGAAAGCTCCCTCCACGACCCGACAGGCACACACACTTTCCACAGAGCACAAGAACGTCGTTTAATGCAGCAACAAAGGAGCTGGGTTCGTTTAATGCAGCAACAAAGGAGCTGGGTTACAAGTTTAGACATGGCAACATGGCCCAAGCACTGCCCATATGAAGAAGCCTAAGTCGTTCCCAGCTCTTGGCAAAAGGAAAGTCTAAGTCCTCCAAACTCCCAGGCAGCTCTGAGGACGAAACTTGTCTTTTTCCGCCGCACCACCCGCACCTGGGCTTGGATAGGTTTTGGGGCCTCCAACTTACGCGGTTTTGTACTGGTTTTACTGATACAGATGTGTACCTTCAGGGGTCGGGCTTCGTTTGCGGGAAATCTGTGGTGATTTTTAAGGTCCGGGATTTGTTCTCGAGAGATACGACCTGCCCACTAAGGCTTTACCACAAGGCCGCTTGCTGGCAGTTTTGCCTTGTGCGAAACGCTTGTTTCATTGACGCTAAACCACTCTGTCACCATGCGCAACTCGACAAAGACATACAGTGCAGAGACCAGCACGCGAACGTTTTCATCACTGTCGCGAGCTGATCCAGCTGTCAGATAGTGCGCTTGCTGCAGGCTTCTCCCCCTAGAGGCTCTGAGGCCATAGCCTTAAACTCTATGCAGGCTTCTTGTGGTCCTAGCATGATGTGACCCAAACTGCGCTCACTCTTCTGGCTCCCGCTTGCGCTTGCCTGCGACATGGCCCCCTGTCAAGGCATCCACAGCAGCGGCAGCCTCCGACGTCAACGGCGGCAGCAGCAAGAAAACAAAACCGAAACACATAATCAATGACACAAATTATGAGGGGGCATTAGCAACAGTGATCGTTCTTGAAATGATCACTCATTTGAGCTTCAGTTGCCTCCACCTCTGGTACGCCCGCGGAGAAGAGGCTAACTTTCATCAGGACTTGTGGCCACGCACTCCTGGGCTGGCGCTTTGAAGGCTCTTAGAACATGCTGTCTGAAGTGCATGCTTTGCGACAGGAAACAGCAAAGTGTTGCACTTTCGGACCCTGACGCAAAGTCTCAGCATAGGAAGGCATCTTGACCACCTCCGCCATATTGTCCTTGATGTAGTTCAGACACGCCTTTCAGACAAATTGGGTCCCTACTGTTCATAAGTACCTCGACTCATTCAAGTTGCCCGCCTTTTCAAGCTCTTTGGCTTGATGAAGATGTGCTTGGCACAGGATGCCGCACACCGCAGAAGCAGTCAGCTCTTTGCAAAGCTGCATTTCGCACCACAGCTGCAGTCGGACCACCTTGAAAAAGGGTCCCCCTACACTGCTCATTGCGAAAAAGACTTGACATTTCAACACAAAACTGCATGACCTTGTAAACACAATGATACAAATACCTCTAGAATCGTTGTGCTAAGGGTTCCTAACCCCCACCTGATACTTGTGGCTGACGGCCAGCAGTGCCTGAACACGCGATAGCTTTGACGTGCTGTCATCGTCCTCATTCGTACCTCCACCATACATGGGGCACTACTTCTTAGTTGCGGAAAGTACACGTTTTACCTGTACAATGTCCCACTCTCAAAATGACATACTTCTTAACACTGACCCAGGAGCTGGAGCATAGCTCGTCAGCACTGGCGAGGTTATCAGTATAGATGAACTGCAGGAAAGCTTTGAAGGTTGCCAGGTCACAATCTGTAATCTCAATGACCTTGGACACCGATTCCTTCATTCCGGTGGTTAGCTGTGCTTCAAAGACCTCGGACCTCGCGCACAAGACCGGCGAGTGTGCGTTGATCACCTCCCCCTGAATCATGAACCTGGGTTGTGCTTGCAACAATCTCAGAAATGTTTGTAGTTCAGGTTGTGTGAAATTAAAAGCACGTAAGCAAAGCGCCCGCCAAACGTGGAACATCATACAGTATCCAGAGTCCAGAAGCTGTACATCGCTGCATGTGCCTTTCTCCCACAAGATTCGCATGTCGCGGCTCAGCGATGGTCCGGTGACCTGCATCTTGCGGGTTTCCCTAAACCAGGGGACCTTTTTAGGGGCCCCCATAATAAGGACTATGATATTTGGGGTCTATAATGGGGTTCCCTTATTTGGAAAATTACCATGTAGGAATCTGTGAAAGAAGGCCCCTGAGCCCCAACTCCTTCCTTCTTTGCTAAAACCAGCCAGTCACGGGAAGCCTCTGAGAGGCTGCCTCCCCCTAAGAATAAACAATAGGGTTTAGGGCTTAGGGTTTAGGGAATGTTGCGGGGATTTGTCAGTTGTAAAGGCCAAACTAATGTTGCACTGGCTCTAGTGAAGAGACCTTGAATAATGTGCGTTGATTGTGGGGCCTTAAAATAGGAGACAGAATTCAAACCATCCATTTTAAAGTAATCTCCAAGGCCTCATGGGGCCCTCAGCATCGTGGGGCCTTTAGAATCCTTACTTTCAACTTTTCGAGGGCCCTGTTGTTAGGGGGGGGCCCAAGTTCAAAGAAGGTCCAACGTCAGGGCCTATCTAAATAAAATCCCAACCAGAGGTCTCTGCGGACTCATGACATTCCTTCATAAAATACCTTAGAATTAATGTATGATGGTAGATTGAATCCAGGAAAATACGGCTAGTCCGTATTTACAAAAACTTCCCTTCAAGCGACCAGGAACCAATGCATGTCTAGAATCTATGGGAAGCCTATAATTCTGATTCGATTTTCTTTAGATTCCTTTAGATACGAGGCCCCATTTAATTTGCGGGAAATTCTTTGGCAAATCAAGAAAGGCAAGAAAACGAGGAAACAAAGGAATTCCCAAATTCTTCATCATTCGAAGACACGCGCCCCCGAATTACCTCAGAACCTTCACCTAATCAATGATGAATGGCCGCCTAGTTGGCCCCATTTTACAAGTAGTCTTTCCCGTTTTACATGATCTTCCAGAGCCGGAGTAGCTACTGTTGTGGGGATAATTATAATGAGTAGGGACTACTTGTTTCTCAGATTCGCGCCTTTGGTGGCCGAGGATCTCATGCGTATCACCCCTAGCATCCTCATCTAAGCGGGTGAAGGACGTAACGGGAACCGGCCGGGGGCGTGACGGAACGTGTACTGGGAGCCAGCCCGGGCGTAACGGGAACCGGGGACATGGGTAACGGAAATAGCTGGGGGCTGTTGTGACGGGAACCAGCGCGGGGGAATGAGAATCCAGAAGGGAATCATCAGCCCGATAATTATGAAACTAAGGTGACCGGCCGGCACTCTAATTTCATAAGAACCTCTGCAACTTCTCTCTCTCTCGCTCTCTCGGCGATGCAGCGCAGCACCTACATGCACCAACTAAAGCACACTACGCTCACTACACACATTTCTAAACGAGTTCCCTATTTTACAGATTGGCAAAGGAGTTGACCCACTCATCCTGAACTTGCTTAAGAGAAATTTGCGGGCAGTTTCGAAGATTATACTTTGTGCGCATAATTTGCCGCTGTTTTCCATGAGCTTCCACATAGCTTTCGGAAAGCAGAAACTGGATGACAAAGGGATCGCCATAAACATAACCAGGAGATGACAGAAGGAGCGCACCCCTGCAACCTACAACCCAATACTTTCGAAATTAAAGTGTGAAATTAAGGCGACGGGCGTTTGTCACCCAATTGCCTAGAGTGATCGCCGATCGGTCACCTTGATTCCATAATTCTCGGCCTGATTCCCTTCCGGGTTCTCGGTTTGGTACGGGAAGAACTGAGGTTGGGCACTGAGGGCAGTCTTGTACCCAAAGTGAGAAAACCAAGCAAGTCTACATCATTCAATCTTAAAAGTGTACATACCTACTACATAGCAAATCGTGCGATTTGATCTATGCACGTCAGGGGCGGCGCCTTGTATAGCTGAAGCCGAAAGCTGACTCAACCCAAGCCCCGTGTCCTCTATAGTTTTGTTTTCTCAAAGGCCCTTGTCACGGCGTCCTGCCTGGACGAAGACGTTGGTTTCGGTTATGTCCCGGGCTGGTGCTGTTACGGACCCGGTGATTCCTGTTACGCGTTTTCGCCTGGTTCCTGTTGCGAAGTAGCTGGTTCCTGCTACGGTGTTTACCGTTATCCTCCTACTATGGTACCTCATTCCCTCCTGCCCCATAAGGACCAGCATTGTCAGCAGATTGCCGAGGTCCCTCCCTTTGAAGACGGCCCAAAGAGCTATAACTAAACGCGCATGCTAAGGGACGGTTGTCCTAATCACTTAGTGATCTTAGTGTACGTGGGTTACGTTTGCGTGTACCAGCCTCCGAAAGAGCGGAACAAATATTTCCGCAATATTCCAAGATTTCATACACAAGGACTGCCACAAAAGGCATCCTTAACATTCGGAAAAATTTATGTGCCCCAACTTTATACCAATGCAGTCTGGAGAAACCCTTAGTAAGCCCTATGATTCCCCAACTGCAAAACTCCCTACATGTCCGTACGAAGGGTTCCTGCATCCTAAACCCTTATTAGAACCGAAGCCTGGGCCCTAAACCCAAAATTCCTGAATCTGTAATCCTAAGCCCAACCCTCAACCACGAAGCAGGCGTGCGAAATTCCCGGGCGCTAGGCAATTCAAAGACCCATTAGACATACCAGGGGACCGTAATACAAACCATAATGGCACCCCCTAGATTTCCAATCCGAAGCTGACAATCCAATGCTCTACCCTAAACCCTAAATCCTAAACCCTACGCCCTGAAATCGGCCCGAAGGTCAAGTAAGAAAGAGGACCCTGACCCAACCTCCACGCTGGGATTTGCCTTGCAGGTGTCCGAGAAAGATGGAATCCCCTCGGGTCGAACTTCCAATGAGCACTTTACCTGGACTTGGGCTTACTAGGGTAGGTTTGGGGACCTATACGTAAATAGCATCTTCATTGCTTTCTAGGATTTTTTCTAGGGGTTCTGGGTCATGAAAAGCAAGCATTACTTTCAAACCTACTCCTGTGTTTAGGGTTGGGGCCATCTTGAGGTGCAGGGTTTAGGGTTTAGGGTTTCAAGGGTTCAGGGGTTTGGGGCCTAGCAAGTTGCGAGCACTGTTGTGTGGCGCTGAGGGCTTGGCAAGCTGGCAGTACGGCCTCTTGATATGGGGGCTCCCCCCGAAAATGGGTTCCTTCTTAGGGGTACCTATAGTTAGGGTTGTAGTATTGCGGGCTCTATATTGGGGGGGGCCCTTATTTCGGGAAGCTACCACATGGGACATGGCAAGCATTTTCACAACCCCCAAAGGCAAAGAATGCCAAATTGCAATCTGGTCTCCGTCAAGGCACCGTTCTCCACCCACTCGGATTTTAGCAGCTGCTTGTGCGACAGTCCGAAGATACCCACGTTCCTGACTGCAGGATCTTCTCACTTGCAGGTCGTTGGAGGGGCTGATGGAATTTCGGAAATTCTTTGTTTTTTCACCCTCATGAACGCCTCCGTGGAGTAGGGCTGTTAATTACCTGCTGTGCTTCCTACCGCACGTGCACAAACAATATTCTGTTCAAATATGCCCGTTGAGCTGCAAACCTTTTTTCTTCCAGGCTAGGAAAACCCATAAACCCCAAACCTTCTAGAATGCCAGGCAGCCAAGAAGTTTTCCACGCCCCGCCCCGCCACCCGCCCCAGAATTAATTTAGAATGGAGCCTGCAAACGACTCGGTAAAGACTGCAGCCATTTCTGAAGGGGGCACCGAGGGCTTCTACGCTTGTCTGTGAGAGCCTACTCCCATCGAATCTAGGCCCTAAAGCCGCCACCTTTCCCTCCGCCAATATTAATACGACTCCCCCCCACTCCCCTAATACTAAATACTCCCAATCTATTCTAATATACCGCAATATCGGGGGGGTGGGGCTCCACGCAGTCCAGGGACGGCTTGCCACGGCGACAGCCTGCCTGTCGAAGAACTTTGTCTTACATGAGGACGGGAATTATTCATATAGTGTTTATATAGGGGCTCTATTCCCTTATTCCCGACTAGCTACCAATAAATTGTAGGATGAGGAGCCTAGGGTGGAAACCTAGGGCTGGAGTCAGGCCATACGGAAGCTTCAGCTGAATTTTTGCATTTTGGCGGTACCACGCTAAATCTTCTCGGAGGACTGCAGAGCATGAAAACCTCTAGACCCTGGACGCTCAGCCTGAAAACTCTGGACCCTATAGTTCCCCTGCAAGTAGATAGAATACCGGGTATAGGTGGATCTTATTATAACATGCCCAAAGCCATACTCTATCTACTTAAGGGGGACTGTAAATCTGGAGCCTCGTGAACATCGGGCCCATAAGCTCGCCAGTCATCGCTGCACCTGTTGCACTCATGGCCTCTCCGAAGGGTTGCAAAAGTCTTTTGATTTTTGATCGATGGGGTTACTTACAGACCGGTTGGGGCTACATAGGGGTTAGGTTGGGGTTATATAGGGGTTGTTTACAGGAAGTCTGTTTCGCACGCGGCCTGTCTCGCCCCACTGCACAAACTCTCCGCTTTTGGCCTTGACGAAGAGACGATAACGAAATGCGATCTTGTTCTTGCTCTTGTACAGCAAAGCCAAAGACCCGTGCTGTGAACCATGCACTTCCCCGCCATATGGATTATACACCTTGACCAAACAGATGCTTCACAAAGTTAAGCCCCAACGTTCTTTACCAGCAGCCAAACTAAAATTTCGACAGCTTGTTCATTAAAACTGATCGCAGCTTTGCACTTTCCCTGGGCGTCAGTCTAATTCCCCTCAAGTGTTGGGAATATTCATACATGCATGAAAACCGTATCCGAGAGACCAACATGAACTCCTGGCTGCCCACGCAGAAATCTCGCGACTCCCAGGTGTCACGCTCTTCCTGCTGCAAAAGGCCTCCGGGATTCACAGAAGCTCGTGAGCTTGTGGTACGGTTTAGGGGGTTCAGAGTTGTGAGAGGACACGGGTAGGGTCTCAGGGCTGGGGTAATGATGATAGCAAGCAAACTCTGAACCATATGAGCCATAGTTTAAAGTCCTAGTATCCCCCTTGATCACCCTTATATAATCCCTCATTAAGGAGTTTAGACTCTAGCCCATATAACCTGCACTCTGAACAAAGTAGGCCCTGCAAAGCTTGCGAGCTAGGCTCCGGGGCCTTCCAACCACGAGAAGCCTTCCATCTTCCAGACATATTCCCCTTCAGCGACCCGTTCAGCAAAGTTCTCAGTTTCTGTGAGACTTGTCCGCGGTGGATGGCCAGTCAAACCTCAGCTGCCTCTTGTCAGCACACGAGGAAGTTTTGTAGGCAGGTGTCGCAAGTTTGTGTAGGCAGTTGTCGCACGCAAGGGGAACGGTTAAGCCATAAGTCGAAGCTCAAAAAAGGGTGTCGTCCGGAGTTGCTGAACACGAAACCCTATCTAGGCAAACAAGAATCTGCAAAACCCAACACGGCGAACTGTCGAACAGCCGAGACGCTGGATCTGGTATTGAACTCATCGCATGGCAGATGCGGTCCTTCCAGATCTCTGTCGACCAGAAAGCGGCGAGACTTGCAGTCCGTAAGAGATACCTAGGGCTCTGGGTTTAGCTTGGTCATTGTTCTGAGACGATAGTCAGCTTCAGCAGCAGCAGCAGCTGTAATTATAGTCACGGCAAAAGTAGCAGCGGTGTCTATCCTGAGTGTGTTAGTTCTAGTTTCTATGGACTACTCCCTACGCTAGACAACCAGTAAAACAGATTCTTGATGAGCTTTTTTTTTAAAAAAAATATATATAATTTCTCATGGACACCCTAAATACATAGCCTCAAAGACCACACAAGCACCCTGCACGACCTGGCTTGTAAACTTCCAGTCTCAGCACCCAACGGCCCAGTCAGGGTATCTCTTTGTGCCGCTGACTCCAAACACAACAGTCCCTACAACGCTCGACATCAGTAATCAGGGGGTTCTAGTTGCCCCAAGCCCTACAAACAGGATCCAATAACAATCATATGACTATAACAAGGTCCTGATTTTTGGGGTTGGGGTAACTCAATCCCCCTTATGGAGTAGAATTAAGGGGACCCCAGTATAGACAGTATGGACCCCCAAATACTACAATTAATCCTTATTATGGGGACGTTCAGAAGAGTACCCCTAATTTGGGAAAATTGCCATAAATCATACCCACATTTAGCCGAAGCCACCGAGCTTTGCGCCAGAACGGATCTCTGCGCGTCAAGGGCTCGGCGCAGTCTTTGCCGTTCTACCTACTTTGAGGGTCCCCAGGCGGTACATAGGGGATCTATAACCCCAATAATGAAAAATCAGATGGAAAAGAAAATGAACAAGTTGATGGACACTGAAATGGCATGGCGATTTTAGGGGCGGTCTTGAAGGCTTTCTTGAGTTAGTAAGTCCATTTAGCACGTCTTGCCGGGCTTGTACTGAGTGGGGATAGCAGGCAGACCTATTAAGTCAAAAGGTCATCCAAGTAAGCTAAGCATAAAGCCAGACGAAAGGGCGAAACACGATGTCTCTTCTCCATACGACAACTCCACACATAATGACGCTCGTTTTTGGAAAGCCTAAACCTTAGGCATCCCCATATAGCCCCGTATCCCCTTCAAAGGGCCCCTTAACTTTTGGAACCTACCCTCGGATTAGCTGCTCAAGCTACGGCTTCGCTGAGCTCCCTCTTGGCTTCCAGGAGCTTTGCCTTGCTTTTGGGCTTTGAAAAAATCCCAAACTGAATATGATCCGTTCGGGCTTAGCGTTTCCTGGTAACCGAAAGAAACTTGTAGATTACCCCTTAGGGTTTAGCGTTTTTACTCAATCCTGGCAAAAAAGGGATGGTTCAAAAATTAAATGCCTTTTGCGAGAACCTCCAATAAGGATTATAGTGTTTGTGCCTATAAAGGGCTCGCCCAGCTAAAGATGGGCCACGATGATGCGCCTGAAATCCCTCTAAATCCCTGATCCCCTCGCTGTCTCAAAAACCAATGATGCTTTTGTCCGCCCCTTCCTTGACAATTACGTACTAGGCACTAGGGTCATGTCCCAAAAAGTCCAAAGTCTTCCTGGTCCTAACTAGTAGTGCTACTTTTGGTATGACCAGTACAGTTTCCATTACTACTACTAGAACCATCACTAGTACTATTACTATAACCATTATAAGGATTCTGGTATATTGGGCTCTATATTCGGGTCCCCCTACTACGTAAGGAAATTACCAACTGCAGGCACCCTATGCCATATCTATACGAACATCTGGACGGCAGCATTGGTAAGTATATGAGCAAAAGTCTGAATAGGGAACTGGTATAGGGGTTATGAAAAGGGGGGATCCCAGGAGTTTAGACTACAGCTCATATAGGCTTTTACAGCATTTGGGGCCACAAGGGCTTTAGGATTTAGGGTTGAGGACTCTAGCGAGTTTGGGCTTAAGGGCTCATGGCGGGTAGCGGCTAAAAAAGATTGAGGATCCAGAGTGAGGAGACGCTCATAGGATTTAAAAAGTAGGGATAGAAGCCCAGTTGTAGGTAGTTGCTAGTTCCCACCAAGCTTTTCAAGTAGGGATTAAGGTTCAGGGTTCACGGGAAGGCCGTTCTTTGGCGCCAGCCCAAGAAAGCAGGTCCACTTCGGATGCATTTCTGCGATGCCAGGTGAGCTATAATCTATACTCCTAGTACTCGCCATAATAACCCCTGCAATGCTCCCCTATATGATCCCGATATAACCGTTTTCAGGAGTGTAGACTTAAGCTCGGGTGAAGATTTCTGAAAATTAAGGGCCTGGTTTGAGGCCTCCCATATGGGGACTATAGTAAAGTATGCTGGGGGGGGGTATAAAAAACTTGAAACAGGAGACACTCCATTTTTGGAAGCTGCCATGCTTAGTTATACGTACAAAATCTAGGCACGATTAGTTCCGAATCCGCTTCCAAGAGCTCGAACTCTAGCCACCTTTGAGGGTCCAAGGACCCAAATATTGTTTTAGGGCCCAAATACTATACTATTAATGGTATTTGGGCCCTAGGACCCCATTATTTGGGTCCTTGGACCCTTAGGCTACATGTAGGTATCGTCAACTCCAACTCTGGGCCCATCTATGAAGAGCAGAGGTTTGCCTTTCTAAGTACACGGTTAAGGGTTTTCAGGGTTCTAGGGTTTAGGGTCTGCCTTTCTGGGTACTGTGTGCAGATACAAGACCCCCCTCTTAGGGCGGAAGTTTTGGGCGGGGACATCCCAAATTCTACAGGCTTACTTTCCCTTGCCTTCCCTGCCGCGCGACGGGCCCGATAAGGCCGCCAGACCATTTTCAATCACGCAGGGAAGACCAGGTGACTAACCCGAACCGTAGCTCCTGATTCCGAATGCCAAAGCCCTAGTCCCCCTTAAGTAGATAGAATATGGCCGGGTGTATTATAGTAAGATCCCCATATAACCCATATTCTGTCTACTTTAGGGGGGACTATACTCTATGCTGTATAAATACTTGTAGCATCCTCTGGCCATGCCCCTCTACCACCCATCCCCTAACCTTAGGCAGATTCCTCCCGATGTGTAAGCATACGCCATTACTTCTACCGTCACGAATGCCATGATGTCTAGTACGGTTAATTGTTGGCCCAGGTGGCCCCTTTCTCCTGAATCTTTCGCTTTGCTTCCTCGATGTCAGCTCGCAAGGCTTCGGCCGTTGTACTTGGAGCGGCCATGCTGCAAACTGGTTGGAAGAGGTCTACAAATCTCAGGGTAGCGGCATCCTTGCAAGCACTCTGAATTTGAGGAGTTAAGGAGGCTTCGTATAAGGTGGAATGAGATAGGAACCACAGTTGTCTACAAATGGTTGGGCCTTAGTGCTGAATGAGTTGATGGGCTGGCAAGACACCTTGAGCCAAGGCTTCATCCAGGAGGAAGTCTTGGCTCTTGCCTGGTGAACCCACCATGAGGGCCTTACATTACAGGGCAGGTTTCACCGTGGTTTTCCTCTTGGAAAATATGGCTTACAAGATATAACGTGGAGGAATCTCAGGGAGGGCAGGGTCGTGATCCGGACTAACCTTGCAGGAAGAAGTTACTTAGACCTTGGCGAAACTTTCCACGAAGGTGCAGTGTAGTGTCCAGCTAAACTGCTCGGTCAACAAATGATGGGGGCCACCGTGCGAGCCCTGATCCGCAAGCAGAGCCCTGTGCGGCTTGTCTTGAAAAACTACAATCCTTTCATTTGAGGCGAACGACTGGGCCGCACATCATATTGCATCACTGTACCTGGCAATGCTAAAGCTCGGAAGAATACCTTCGGATAGGATCAAAACCCTGTAGTGAACTATATACATATAACTATAGTGCTACAGAAATCCCATCAGTGAGCCCTTGAACCTCGTTCTGTGCAGCTCTCGCTCGGCCCCCTTGCCGTCCCTGCGGCTGCCAAAGCACTGACAGGATTGCTGATGGCGTCGATGGTCGCCTGCCACTCTTAAAACATGCCTGTCTTGTCTTCGGGACGAGGCCTCTTCGCATAGATAACATCTTTAACATGGATCGAATATGATTGAATGGTAAGTGGATTCCGTCTCAAGGTGGCGACGCTAAAAGCTGCGCTCTTGGTGAGTTTTCATGACCTCGAGATGAAGGTAGTAGTAACAGCCTTCAACACCTGTTGCAACACCTCCCCAAGTGCCGAGTCAAAGAAGCAAGAAGCCTCGCAGGTTATCCAGAAAGTGGTTTCTGAGGCTTGCAAGGTAGGGAGGGCCCTGACCCCTTCATCACGCGGCTACATCAGAAGCGGATTAATGGAGTTTGAGGTGCAGGCTTCTCAACACTACCACTTGCCACTTGTGGTTGCTGCGTGATGCGGGATTTGAAGCCTGGTGGGCTCCGCTCAGGCTTCCTTCCAAAAAGTTTCGCCAAGATGGCATATTGGAATCCACTTCGCTGCTTATGCGCACCAATCATGTTAGAATGTTGAGCAGCGCCTGTTAGTGACAGACGACTGCTGAAGCTGGGCCTTTGCGAGATCCTGGCCAATCAAGTCGTGGAGTTCCTGGCCACTACGAGGGTTCCGGTGCCCAGAACAGACCTACTCCAATGGGGTTATAGGGGTTATATAGGGGTTATGCAAAGGTTATATAGGGGCTATATGAGTATAATGCAAAAGAAGATGGAAACTACTCTTTAGGGTCCATGCATGCCCTCAGGGTTGACCACATCTTGCAAGGTGAACGCTTCTTCACTTGCCCGGGCATGCTTTCTCAAGGCATGAGAGCTTAAATTGTGGATCTCATGGCTTCGGAGATCCTCTCGATTACCTGCTGGGCATATGAGCATAATCTCTCTCTCTCTCTCTCTAAGGGGGCATTTAACAGATGATTAGGGGACTACTATAGGGGTTACTAAGACGGATAGTAGCAGTTGACTATAGCTTATATGAATTTACGTAGTGTAGCCAAACTTTGGCTATTCAATTCACCTGGCATAAAGCATGCAGCATGACGCACAGTCCAAGAGTTTGCTGAACTTTGGATCCTGAGTAGGGTGCCTAGCCCCCCCCACATGGAAAGAGGTGCCTGTGTAGTACGTAGTAAGGGGGTTGGACGGGACACCCCCGCATCATGGGTCTACATTAGGAGGACCCCCCACCCTGTAATAGCGGTATACTAGGAATATAAGGGGACCTTCATATGATCACCATTATCCCTTGTAGTCACCATTACTGGGTGGGGGGTCCACCTAAGGTCTACATTAGGCCCGCAATCAAGGGCCGTGCAGCCTCGCACTCAGCACCCCCAAACAAATCGGGGGTTGCTGAGGTGTGTATATATATATATTCATGTGTTAGGATTCTAGGGAAATATAGGGATTATACAGGGATAATGGAAAAGAAAATGGAAGCTACTATTTACTTGAATAATTTCGCCCGAGCTTCGTGCACTTCAGAGCCCCCACAACAATCAGGATTGGACATCAACAATTCAAGGCCATGTTGATAGTCAGCGGGGCTTCCAAAAGGGAGTTGCAATGATAACGCTACTTAGGGAATCTAGTGTTCGGAAAGTATCTTCTGGTTAGGAAGCCATACATGAAACGAATGCAGAGAGCGAACTGAAGCCTGAGATCGAATTGCCATGCTACACACCTGAATGGCACCATGAGCCCGCAAACCTGGGAGCCTGGATTGCGGACCCCCTTCTAAACCTAACCCTGCCACTCCCCTTAACGCAAAGGAAAAGAGACGACGACAGCTACAAACCCTGCAAGGGAAAGAACTTGATGGGCTGCAGCCAGAAGAAATACATAGTACATGTTTCCATTTACAATACAATTTGCTCATTGAACTCAACCTGTGCGTGCCTCGAAGACATAGAGCCCCTTGCCTGAGAAGTTTCGGTCTGAAGGTCTAGTACAGACGCGCCCCAACCCAAACTCCTCCTGAGTTGAATCGAAGGCGTAGCTCAGCATGCTAAGGTCTCCAGGAAGATGTTATGGCTTCAATGTGATTTCAGAATTGGGCTGCCCCGCACAAGCCAAGCACTTTTTGCAATATTTGCACATGTTCTGTCTTGGTCCGAGCAAACAGGGCAGTGCCTGCAGCAGAGTGTTTTCAAGGGCCTGATTGTGTGTATCGTGTATGGATACTTCCGAGCTACTGTTGCGCCTGCTGCCATTAAGATTTCCTGCTTGGCAGATGTCCTACCGTAGCTGCTATTGCTTTCGCTGCTGCTAGTACTGCTCTTGGTGCTCCTACCACAACTACGGCCCACGCTTTCATTTCTACTTGCTACCATTAGGCAACTAAATACAACCTTTCGCATTCTCAATTCGGGATTACACTGGTGTCTTTCGGTCTGCCTACGAACCTGCAAGCTCCTGTTGAAAGGCTGAGGTCTAAACTTGCAGCTTCTTTCGCAGACTCCATCTTGCCCAGCGCGACATACCTGCGTGTTGCTGGCTGTAACATCGGCGGGACAGTATTCTCAAATGATGGCTCCTTAGAATAGCCACCGCGTAGGGAGTCTACACTGAGATTGCTCGAGATCAAACTTGCAGACATAGCCGCACAAGGGTGCTGAAACATTCAGTTTCAGGGGTGCGCCGCGAGTCATCGTAGGCAACTGGCAGAGCAAACGTACCATGCTGGCATAGTGCGGAAAACTGCACATGAAGACGCCGCCTGCACCCTTCAATCTCAAACCGCCATGCAAACCAATCCGAACTCTTCGAGAAATAGAAGAAGTTCTACTGTTGGTCTCCGGTCTTGTTTCAATGCGAACTGGCGAGGCTTCTGTTTTGTTCTAAAATGGGATGCCCGTTCAGACATGTCCATTGAACGAGATGGAAAGTTGCTTGGGAGGATCCCCGCATACTGAAAAAAGGGATCCCGCATGAGCCCTGAAGCTCCTCAACTGTGACCTTGCTCATCCTCCTCCTTTGCGCGCTTGTCAAAAACAGGGGTCCTGGTCCAAACGTTCAGGATCCTCGCCACAAACTTCCAGGCAACGGACCCGGGACTTGAAAAACCTTTGGGTCAATCACCATGTATGGCTAGATATCCCTGACGGAACTTTTACCTCACATGGAAATGGCCCTTGATGAAACACCGAAGGCTGGCGCACGCGTGCCCCAGCAGCAGTGATGCCGTGCCCTGCTGCAGGGGCACATGCTGAGGACACGGTCACAAGGGTACCATTAACGATGCTGGAGAGAATTCTATTTTATGTCGAGGACGCTAGACTGTGGGGTTGACGATTTTGGGTTCAGGATTCTCAGATATGGGTATGCTTATAGGTCCTTCTGCACAATGGGATTGAATACGACAGTTCACTTAGAAGCTCCACTTCTCAATCACGGCACGGCAGCTTGTAGCAATCCCTGAAATGGTTATAGGACCTTGTGCACTCCGTGGCTTCGCCGTCACGCCATTAGGAATCCAGAGGTAATTTCATCTTCCATTTAACTTTTCCACTTGATTCTTCATCATTCCAATTAAGTAGCCCCTTCCGACTTGAGGGAGACTGCCAAAGCCTACATGTTTCCAAATGCGCCACATTATTTCCAGAGTGTAGAATGTCCAGATTTCGATTGTCTTTCGCGTAGACTTCTTGCTTGTTTCTAGGATCTAGAGGTCTTGATAGGCCTGCTTCAACTATGCTCGCTATTATCTTATGATGTGTCTTGGCCCGTTTGGCATCAAATTAACCACTCCTCATGTGCTCGCCATTTTTCTAACTTGAACAGAGAACTTGCTTTTTGCTAGAGCAAGGAATTGAGGAAGGGATCCCTCTAGTCGCCTTTGTGTAACAATTAAAAAGTGTAGTAGTTTCCATTTTCTTTTTCAACACCCAGCAAGAAAAACCCTAAGCCCTAAATAGTAGCTTCCATTTTCTTTTCCATTATCCTTATATAACCCCTAGAACCCCTATATAACCCCTTATATGGATCCATATAACCCCCAGAGCCTCGCCGAGGCGGTCGCCAACGCGACGCGACAGGCTCCCGGCACTTACTGCGGCCTGGCGAGCAGCCTCCGGTAGATCAGCAGCTGGTGCACTGTTATAATGGGGCAATATGGGGCATATCTAGCAAGCATAAGCTAACCCCGCATCTCACATGCATA
>CAJNIZ010012224.1:51580-65839 GCA_905231905.1 Symbiodinium pilosum | reverse complement strand
TTCGAGGCCCGAAAGGAGGCCTCCCCAAAACCCTCCTGCCGTGGGGTCTGGCCCGCGAAACACGGCAAAATTTGACCACTTTTGGGCTTTCCTTGCCCCCACACCCCCTTAGTACAGATCAGCAAAGCTGGACCTGGACGAAAGCTAGAGGAAGCTTTCGTAATAATGATAGCATTCGATTTTATAGAAATACAGCTACGATGAATAATCCTGACAATACCAATTAGCGACTCTTGGTAGCCTCCTGCAGGCAGCCAAAAGGAACATGTTGTCAATCACCAGAAGCTCTACTACGAGTATTTAGCGTTTATGCATGCAACAGAAACGAGCAAATGGCGGAGCTTGTCCTGCTTCACCAATGCTTCCTGTTTCACTTCCGCCTTCATTTGCGCAAGGGCGAGCGGGTTACCGAAGTGACCCGGGCCGCGGCCCTCACGCTTAATCTCCTGCTTGATGTTCTCTACCTGGGCATCAGTAGTTGTGTCGCTCATAAACTCTGTAAAGAAAGTTTGTAGCAATTGCAGCCGCACTTGTGATATCCTCAATTAAGTTTTTTACTTCCAAATATCATGTTTGCTTCCGATGGGTTTTGGACGTCTCAGGCTGGAGTTGAAGCATGCTATGGCAGCTGCTGACTATTGCTTCCAAAGCCACATTGATGGTTTCTGAGATCTCCAGAATGTCCTTCACAGGAGGCGACCCGCGGCATAACTCATGTTACTTACTATGCTAGGTGATGTCATGCGGATCACGCGTTCCTGGGCAGTCAACGTGCTTCAGGACGCTTCAGTTCTCAACCTGTAAAGTTCGCAAGACTGTCGTGCCTTGCCCTAGACACGCCCGGAACACAAAAAGTCGCGAATACGGTCCACAGGTCTATATTGGTCTGTTGAAATAATGGGTGACTCTTCAGGTCTCAGAGTTAGGTCGGAAGCCACCCTCCGAGAAAAACAGAAACTTGCATTGCTGGAACTCCCTGCCATCGTAAGACCAAAGATTGCGCCTAGCCTTGTGTATCAAAACCGTGCTGGCAGCAAGGGTGCATCTTCACTAACCACACAGACTTTTCTTTTCGACCCAGAGGACAGACGCACCAAGAGCACAAGTCTGCCTTTCAGAGCCCAACACGCAAAGACGGTTTGTACAAAACCCCGTGATCTGTTGCTCACATTGGCCCTGCACAGCCGGGTTTGCCTACGGAGTACTGCCATCAATACGATTCTGGAATTAGTCTTACGATTTCTTGTAAAAGGGAATGATCTGTTGTTCATGTACAGATTCAGGCTCCAGGTCTTCTGCTTGGGGTGCTCCACAAAGGGATTGGTGGGATGCAGGAAGATCTGAGTGCAAGTGCTGCAGCATTGCTCCGCCATATCCCAAGCGGCAGAACACTGTTTCTGAATCGGCAGCCAGTCGGCATATATACTATTATCATTTTCATTCGTCTATTGTTAGTGCTCCTAGTATGACTACTATTGTTTTTCTATTGCCACGAATATTACTATGATATATACTACATGTATATCTCAGACTCAAACCTCCCAGAACATGTTTCAATGACCTTGGAGACAACCCATGACGCCTGGTTTACGGATCTCAAGATTCCCTAGTCCTGTGAGAGCTTCCGCGCCAGGTCGCGGACAGAATCCTCTACCTGCCGTGCTCCAGATTCTGAGATAACCCCTAAACCCTAAACCATGGGCGTTTCTCAATCTGGAAACCCCCCGGGACTCCAAGGGACATACAGGGGCTAGAAGAGGATTATGGGGGTCCCACTCAGCAGGATGGAGTGTAGGCGTTTTGGGGTTAGGGAGTAGTTATGAGTTCAGGGTTTGTCGATAGGGTTTTAACTTCGCTTCTGGGAAGAAGTAGCAAAGATACACAAAAACAAATTGGGCGTACTTTTTGTTTTTTATGTTTGTAGTTGGTGTCTTTGCTTTTGTAGTTGCTCACCTGTGAACATCCCGTTAAACCTGAAAGCCTGCTTTTCTTCTCGGTAGCAGGATAGGAAGCACAGGATACTAAATGCCAAGACAGGGGCTTCAGGTAATGCATACCATGTCTAAACAAGTAGTTTGAGATTGCACACCTGACCCTGAACCCATATAATCCCTATACGCCCTCACATAGTCCGCGTATCCCTCTTCAAAAGGAGCCGAGGCCCCTACAGTGCGCTCATACAGTACTGTAAGCTTCCTGTCACGGTCACACCTCCTTCTTCTTCCGCGCGGCAGCTTTCCTGGGCTCTTTCAGAGGTCTTGCGACGTGTTCTGCGCTGGTCACTCACAAAAAGACAACAGGCCTATGGAGCAGCACGCGCTAGATCCACTGTCCAAACTCAGCCACCAGTGAGTTTGGGAATTGGGGGGCAGGAGTGCTACCGCTTTAGAGAGCTTCTATTCTGTTGTTGGCGCTCATAGGCCTACCCCATGCCCTCAACCACTGTTCTCAGGGAGGCCTGCTACATTGCCAAAATACCCCATGAAGAAGCAAAGCCAACAAACCCAAAAGTCTACATGCCCCAAACCCTAGATCCGAAACCCTCGAGCCTTAACCCTATAAGCCCCAAAATCCCACGTAGATCACAACCCCCATGGCCCCAGTTCGTTTCAGCTATAGTCTAAACTCTTGGTCCTAATATCCCCTTAATAATCCCTATAGTAGTGCCATATATAGCATCCTATAGGCTGCAATCTACATCAAAGCCGAGACGCGAGTGTACTTGCTGGACCTTCTGCGCCTCGCGCTCACGAAGCTCCTCCAATCGTCTGGCCTTGGCCTCACCAGAAATCTCAGCGTGTCGGGCTTCATGCAGGGGCCCATTGCATTAATTTGGGCCCAATAGTGGTAGTAGAGTAGAAATAGTATTCGTAATAATATTAGGAATAATTGGAGGATTGTAGTCATAAGGGAAAATCTTGCATTTAGTAATTTAGTATAGTGGAAAAATTGAAGCTACTGCAGTATAATGGGGTATATATTGAGGTTCTATTAGGGTTATATAGGTTCGTGTTAAATCTTGGCAACTATTGCTTGCAGATTCTGCTGAAGATCGGAGGCCTTCACAGGGCAAGGTTCAAGGTCTCCGGGGGCTGGGTGGTGCGGCACTTAGAAAACCGCATCCCAATCAGAGTAGTTCCATTCGCTGACTATGCAGTCAAGATCTCACTTCGCAAATGCGAAAAGTGATGCAGTCTCTGGCAGACATGAAGCTTCTCGGATCAAGGAACGAAGGATCAATGAATATCTTCCAACCTGTTTTTGGAGTATCTGTATGGAAAAAGAGAGGACATCACTACCAAACGACCAGCCGTCTGCATGGGTTTGGGTGCCTGCACGTGGGTTACCATTCGTTTGCTTGCAGGAATTCATGTTGCCACGCTGGTTGCCTCAAAGCAAGCTTTTGCTGCATGTATTGGGTGCTCCACTGTGACCCTTGTGGTGAAGAGACTTCTCTGTTGGAATCTGCACTAGGTGCTGATGCATGGCTCTTTAAAAGTCTGATATCTCAAAAAAATCGGTGTTCACTTTTGCAAGGTCTTCTTGTGAGCCCTATCCTGCCTTCTCCAAAGCTATCTTGCGCTCGAGCTCGCTGGCCTGAGGATCAATCCATGGGTTCTTTGTAAAGGCCTAGGCAAGTGTGCATGGGGAAGTAAATCCTTTTACTGTCACCTTGCCTCCTCCTACTCCCCCTGCCCCTCCTCCTCCTCCTGCTCCTCCTGCATGCCCTACTTTTGCTCCCTCCTGCTCCTGCTTCCGCCAATCAAAACTCAAGTAATCAGTCTGATGACCGTTGCAAACTGACATAAACTCCGAGCGTCGCGAAGAAAGCAGGTTCATCACTGGATCCCATGAGCATGCGCCCAGAGCCGTAGCGGTCAAGGTGCACATCACTCATGTAAAATCCAATCCTACAGGCAGAATAGCACTAGAATTGTCCATCCTCCTCTATTTAGTGATGCAGACAGCTGCAAACATGTGAAGACCTGTCCATTTGTTAAGGGCGGGGGTGCTTGGAATGCTGGGGTTGTCAGCATTCCCACAGAAAGACAAAGCCCAGCTTTCGCCATGACACGCTCGTAGCTTCCTCAGGCTTCTTCTCTGGCTCTTTCTCTTTGCAGATCAAGGGAAGCGCCTGCCAAGACTCCCCAGTGGTCACAGGAAGACAACCTGTGAAGCAATCTCGGAAGGGACAAAAATCTTGAAAACCACTTATGCCGAAGCTCAAAGGCCTTGGAAATCCAATCAGTTGCACTCCAGACAAACTAGCCCAAGACATGACAGACCCCAAATCCTGCGCAAGCAGCTCCACTCGGCCTGCTGTTTTGGCATGGGCTTGCCCTTGGTCTGCCGGATGGGCACTGCCTTCCATGCGGGCCTATTTGCCCATGAACCATGGCCAAAACGGATATGTGCCAACTATTTGATGGTCCTGCTATACTCTGCGGTAAAGTCTACCTAAACCCTAAAACCCTAAACCCGAAACCTAAAGTCTAACTAAGCCCTAAAACCCTAAACCCGAAATCTTACCCCTAGATCAAAACCCTAAATCCTAATGATGACAGTGGTAGGCAGGTAGTCGAGGCCCAGGAGAGGCTCCCAGTAGTGCTTAATATCTATACATATAATCTATCATAATATACTATAATGTACCATAATATACTATAATATATACTGATATACATAATCTACCATAATATACTACAGCATACCATAATTTACTATGATATACTGTAATATACTAGCTTGAAGCAGAACTCCGGGGCTCAAGGTTTGGGCTTCTTCTTAAGTTCATGCTTCTCTAGCTGGAAACCATCCATCAAACTTTGGAATGCGCATGGACAACAACAAAACTAAGGTCGGAACAACGGGCCCTTACCATGGGCCTTGGGCCTTTATCCTGGGGCATTCATTGTGATACACCTGGTGAAGCCCTGCAAGCCCAATTTCGGGCCCATAGTTCGGACTCAGAAAAAGAAAAGACGTAGGGGCCCATAATAGAGGCCCATGATTCCATCCTGGGAATAGAGATTGTATTTTATTGCTCTTACGGCCTTGTGGAAAGCTTTTGTTCTGAATTAAGGTCGCTGAATGGCAAAACTGCTGCCTCCTCCTTTTTGTCTTTCTTCTTGTCCCGGTCCTTGTCTTTGTCCTTCTTTTTGTCCTGCTCAGGGTTTCCTTGAAGGCCGAAGACTGGCTGTCTGCAATCCTCTGAAAGCCGATGACTGAAGCTTCAAAGTCTCTGCAACGTTGACATGAGGGCAAACAAACACGATGCATTAGCAAGAATACTCCTTGCAAGGGCTTGCGGACTGTTTCATGCTTTGTCATGAAGGTCCTAGACTTGAATGATCATGAAACAAGAGTGGAAGTGAAGCCTGGCTCCTTGCATCGACCTATTATTCAACTACAACATATGCAGCTTTCCTACGTCTTGATGTCCTTATTCTAATATGTTTGTCCTGGAGTCGGCGCCTATGCTCCTCAAAACTGGGTGCAGAAAAGTTCGTTTAAAAGTAATCCTATAGCGTTGCAGTAGAAGAACCCAGATCCGGGTCAGGACCCCAGGGGAACACATGCTTGAGTTCTTACCATCCTGGTGGGTTAGCTTGTCAAGGGTAATTCCAACTCCTTTCCATCTCCACTAGTCTCGAGGATCTCGAGACAAACACATATGCACCTTGCTCCTGACTCCGTGTGGGGCTGTAATACCAGCCTGTATGGGAAGCTCATTAAGGGCTACGCATCGCCAACCACTTTTTACACATGTCTCTGGGCTATCATGCCTGAGGACTCAGAGTGTTGATGCTCAACATCTGCCTGATGCTAAGTTTAGTACCTCATGTCCTGGGACTTGCAGTTTAGTAAGGTCAGAGAATAGTATTCACCATAGCTTGTCCCTATGCCGTAAGTCTGGGCCTTCTTGCTCTTCTTGCCCGTGGGCGACGGAGAGCGGGGGGCAGGCGGCGCTTTTGGCTCCGGCTTCAGGATCTGGGACAAGACGGGTCGCTTGCCCGCCTCTTTCCTTGGAGACAGCTTGGAGACCTTTTCACTTTGGACTGAGGATGGAAAAGCCCAAAGAAATGCTGAGAAGATGCAAAACTAATGAAGAACCAGGAGGGATATGATGAAGAGCATTCTTTTGACGGCAAGTAGCCACATAGATTCGGATTGAAGCAAGGTTTTTGTTGTAGGGCTCTGGTGTAACACGGTTCTCGCTACAATCTGGCCAGCACAACTATCGTAGGTACCAGTCTTCGGCGAGCACACAGTCTGCTATCAAGGCGTCAAGGCCATGGTGGAGGAGGATTGTATGTGTACACCTATCTGTGAGTACGCCCCCTAGGGGAAGCCGAAATTTGTTGAACCCACAAAAGGTTAGCCGAAGGTAGCCGAACCCCAGAGGGTTCACCGAACCCCAAACTGGGTTCTGCGAACGGGTTCTACTATAACACCCCGAAGGGATCTACAAACCCCGCGAAGGTTCCGCGAACCCCCGGCAGCGTTCCGCGAACGCTGGTGGTAGGGCTCTGAGGTGAACCCCCAGTGATGTGTACACGTATGTTTTGGCCTGAATGGAAGATTATCCAGAGGCCACTGCAAAGCAAGGATACAAGTACTGTATGAGCTACAGTCTACACTCCTAGTATCCCCCATAAATATCCCCTATAATAGTCCTCTATATCATCCCCTTGAAGGAGCTTAGACTATAGCTCCTATGGGGTCAGCGAGCCCTCCTCATCATCCTTGCAAGACAAACCAAATACCCTGAACCGCCTACAAGCTCTTCCGCAAACTTCATGTGCTCCTAGCCTTTAAATACGAACCTCCAGATTTGATCTCATGTCCCATTTGAACCATAGTCTAAACTCCTAGTATCCCCCTTGATAACCCCTACAATACTCCCCTGCGTAACCCCCCTTAAGGAGTTTGGACTATAGCTCGTTTTATGTCCATTCCCTCTCCAATCAAGAACAATATTCTACAATCTCTCCTTCTGGTCATTGTTGCTACAGCAGTACAGATCAAAATGATGTCTTGTAAAGGATGACTACCTAGTCTAGGTTCCCCGGCAGCCCCTTAAGAAGAAGAGCACGCTTTTCCTAATGTTCACTTTTAGTAAGGAGACCCCAAAGCAAAAAGGAAAAAGGGTACTACTGGGATCTACTGGGGTACCTGGAATAAAAAAAATAGTATAGTAATACTAATAAGAGTAGAAAAAAATAATGGCAGCAATTATAGTAACAGAAATGGTAGTACTGGTAGTGGTAGCAGCAGTAGTAGTAGCAGCAGTAGCAGTAGCAGTAGCAGTAGCAGTAGCAGTAGTAGTAGTAGTAGTAGTAGTAATAGTAGTAGCAGTAGTAGTAGCAGTAGTAATAATTTCGCGCCAAGCATCTCCCTTGCCATGCGCTCCTTTGCCGCCTGGAGCTTGGCCTTCAGCTCCTCAGAAGCAGACCTTGGACTCGAGGATGCTTTTTCACAGTACATGATAGTATATTATTATCGTCTATTCCAATATATTATTGTGGTGTATTATAGTATATCATTATAATATATCATGGTATATCATTATAGTATATTATACATAGCTTTCTTTGGACCCTTCCCCTCTGCAGGGTTTTGAGGTCACATGGAGGATCAATAAGGTTTGCAGGTTGTATGGATTCTATCTTTGGACGGCTTGGGGAAGTATAGGTTTATGTATGGCGATCTGGGGACAACAATTTAGCATGCCTCACCTGAAGCCCTTGACAACTTGAAGAACGAGTGAGTAACAGGTTATACATTGCAAAAGTTACCCCTTTTCCGGGTCCCCAGTCAGAATTAAGCAGCACCATGATATTGGGGTCTGTCGCCACCCAATCTGCGAAACTCAAATTAACAACGGACTTGTCAGACTGCCGCCGAAGGGAACGGAACCAAGGAAGGGATGGTAAGGATGAATGGGGGAGCCTCTTAGGGTTTAGGGTGTAGGCACGCGCATCGCACTCAGCAGGCCCGGTTTAGGTTTGAGGGTTTAGGGGGACTGCTCAAGGAATCCAGGGTACTTCTCCAAAGGCTGGCTGTCAAGGCTTTGGAATGCTAAAGCCTCGTTTTGAAATCTCCATACCATGCCCAATTCCAAGACCAAAGCCTATGGGAAATCACTGTGAAGAAAACGCTGGCGCTACATCTTGAATGACATCCACGTCATGTCTACCGAGCCACCAAGAAAAGTTGGCCACTCGCAGCCCAATCTCAGCCTTCAAAGTTTTGCAAACCAAACACAGGCCTGAACTCCAAATCAGGCACCGTGACGCAGTTTCCATAAATGGCAGGCCCCAATTAACACCACAAAATACTCTCATCTTGATACAGTCCCCCTTAAGTAGATAGAATATGGGGTAGATGGGGATCTTATCTTAATATACCCAAATGATCAACTTAAGGGGGACTATGCCTCTAATTTCGGGAAACCATTTCTCCAAGGCGCAGGGAGTGCGAAGGCTCCGCAGAGGCTGATCTCTTCTGCTCGAGCCTGGTTCTTAGGTCCTGTGGCTTCAGTGGGATAGGAATTGAGTAGATAGGGGTTGTATGGGGGTTTAGGGATATCACCCCCAACAGTGGAGAACCAAAGAGAAGGAGAAACTGAGGCTATGTGATAATTTGTAGGCTTCGGCATTGCCAAAATTACTGGTACGCGCATGGGAGTCGCCTATAATCAGCATGACCAATATGACAATATTATGGTTTCTACTTTGGGGTCCCCCTAGCTAGCTGTGACATATGTATTCTATGCGGACACCCACTGATTATCCCTAACTGAAATCCATGGGCCCCAGTACAACAGCCTCCTTTACGAGGAATTGTGGACCACAGGGTAGCTTTCAGCCTGGCAAAATCAACTGCCACGTGCCATAAATCCACTCAGTTCAACATATGGTAGCAGCACCCAAAAAAAACTGGTGCAGCGAGTTGCTACGGAAGTTTTCACCGAAACCTGAAAGCTCATAGCCTGCTTCACGTCTTAAAACTCAAGACGACTCCTCCTTCCTCCTCCACCATTACCACTGCTTCTGCTGCTGCCGCTGCTACTACTACCACTGCTGCTGCTCTTATGATGATGACACCTACGAATACTACTACCACTACCACTGCCACTACTACTGCCACTACGCTGGCGGTGGCGGTGGCGGCGGTGGTGGTGGTGGTGCAAGCACTAGCACTATGACTTCTACTTCTGCTCCAGCTGCCGCTGCTGCAGCTGCTGGTCTCTACCCATCCGCAAAAGCTGACTGTTCTCTTCAAAGTCAAAGCCTTTGGCCCTTCGTCCTTGACGGACGCTTTGGACATGGCCCTGGCGACCTACACAGCTAACAAAATGCTTGCTCAGGCTTCAGGGCTTAGGGTCCAGTAAGAAACTGCAAGCGGACGCCAGTTGCACCAAATTATGCTGGGTGCGGAAAAGAATAACTGCACGTCTTGTTCAACAACATCATACGATTCCTTCCCGCATCCCCTCCATGCCTTTAAATATAATTTGGAAACTTGATGGGTAGACAGGTGCACAAAATCTCGCCCCAGAAGGCTGGTTGGCCCTTCCAACAAGACCAGAATTTCGCCCCAAACAACCCTCTATCTTCACTCTATGTGGGAGTCTTCTCTCTATGTGGGAGTCTTCGAAGCTTGTCTTCAATGATGGCCCAGACAAATCTACTGCGGTTTCGGGCTCGGGGATTAAGGTTTACATGGTTCAGCTTTGTATAATATAGAGCTTGCATTCAGATTCAGTGGCAGCTCTAAGACTAAGACTAGACTAGACTGACAGCCTGTGCAGCCCACCCAAATACCCAAAGTCATCAAAGGAAGTTACTTCAACACTTTACTCCTAAGCCCCCAGCCCCCAAGCTCTACAAAGCCTCACTCTGACGGGCACCTTCTCTTCGGGTTCCAGAGGAGAAGATGCAGTGGCATCTGGTCGACGGGGGTCCACGGGAACTTCCATGAACGAAGCAAGGGAGCCTGGGCACATGAAAGCCCTGTCTGCGCCTTTAATTCCCCGGAGACTATCACGGAAGCCAGCATTGGCCAACCATCAAGCACAACCAGGATGCTGCAGCCCTATAATCAGTACTGACCTCTGTGGTTCAGAAACCTTTGGAAATCTTTGGGACCACCCACTACATCCGCGCATCTGGAAACCTGCTACAGGCTAGTTTCATGCGGCGGGAACCTTTTTGAAGGGCCACGGCATGTTGTTCCCACAAGTTGCATGTTCAAGGATTGAGTGCTTGCTTGGCAAACGAGACTCTCTCTCACTCTCTCTCTCTGTGGAAAAAATTCCACAAATCGTGCAAATGCCGTCAACATCGCACGTAGGACAAGTCCAGTACAAATTGACATGACCCCAGCAGGGGCCTTAACGATGCGCACATATGACAGACACCCTGATACAACCTTACCACCACCGCCAACAGAAAGAACCGCTGCGTCCAAGTTGCCCAGGGCTTCGGCGGCCTTGACGGCCATGTCATCGTCGCTGCCATCATCCATGGCCCATGCGGTGTGGCTAGCTCTCCGAAGCCTTAACGGAGTTTCCGAACTGGGGCCCAAAGGGGCACACCCAAATGGTAGGAATCGTTGTGTGAGCCAAATTGCCCCCAAGAATGGACCCCTAACTTTCGGAAGCTCCCAAAATACCAGCAGCCGAGTATGCCCGGCTGTGGGGACTTTAGTGTTGCGCGCGCCCGGTCGTGCAAGTAGCTGAAACTGTGATTGCTGGCAGTAGCCAGCTCTGCATGTAAGTATGGCGTAGAAGTGGGAATCCATGCCTGACTATTAGGTAGAGCTAGGATTTGGCCTAAGGTATGCTTCTGATGCATGATCAGAGATGCATATGGCTGCCTAGACTGTTTCCTTCCCGCCATGGATCCCATGAGTCTCAAGCCTTCCGAACCAGAGGCCTTGAGCTGAGACAGCAGAGGCATCTGCAAAGTCCAAGCCAGTTGTTGCAACTTGTGACTCCTAAACTTCTTGGTTGTCCAAATCAAGGAAAATCCAAGTTGCAAAGCCTGTGAATGTGTGTTTGTGCTGCTCCAACGCATACGGCCGGATGCTCAGGCAGACTTTTGAATCCAAGGATGTGTTGATGAGTATCCACGGTCTAGGAAGCACCAGGACGAAAACAAGCCATGCACTTCTAACGGGGGCTGATCATTTTTCTGAATAGCGAATAGTGTGCGTCTGTCACATTGCTCTAAGAGCCCGTTTCTCCTCGCTATATCTTATCCTGTATCTTAGCCTTCTTCCCTGGACACTTGCTCACTTCAGCAACAAAACTCCCTAGGCCTACAGTGAAACCAAACTCTGCACAGTGTTGAGGGTCGTGCTGGAGATGGTCACTGTGTCCTTGAGGGACTCGGCGATCGGAATTGCCTCCGGGGCTTTGGGCTGCTAAGGTTGGCCGGTGACAGTGGGAAACGCCCAAACCTACGTGAAACTGAGTGCATGCTCTTTTGATGATCACCAGACTTGGACTCGGCATTCGAACTGAACAGCCAGTGGTTTCTGTGTCTACTGAAGCAGAGCGGGCAGTCCAGCTGGCCTGCGTGCACCGGAGATGTTGGGGATTCAGCGAGAAGATTGCGTAGGAAAGGTTACCCCCCGCATTCTTTAAGCTTGATATTTGGACGACTTGCTCCAGCTCAGGTTATCATTCGCTACCCAAGCCGCTGCGTAGTCATGCGGGGTAAAACACGACAAAGGCCAGCTCTTGAACGATAGCGTAAGCTGCAAGACTACAAGAATTTAAAGCCGCTTTCCGCGTACTTTTTTCGATTACGTCATGCCGGAATTTTAGAAATATTGCAGCTGTCATCACTAGTCTATCGAACTTTGCAGGGTCATTCCTGTTGCCACTCAGCAAGAAGCCTTTCCTTTGAAAATTCGAACCAACTTTGGTGTTGCCAAGTGATCGCCTTGGTCCCCTCCATCTCAAGTATTCATCCCTGATCACTCCAATACCTGCAAGTCATCCATCTTCGGTATTCCGATACAGAAAAAGGCTAGCACAGCTTTGAATGGAAACACCTTGGAATTCAGCCTGTTGGCCCTCAGGCATTAGTCGGCTCATATCATCTCAGTAAGATGCCTGCGTCACAAGCAGAACCCCAAAACCATCTTGCCTGACCCCATTCAATTATTGGATACTTCCCGATCCCCAAGCCATTCAAAAAACAAACGCTGCCTGAAGCTCCACACATCATGTGGAAAAGACATGGAACCTGCTATTCCAGACTTCTTTGACATTGCCTTCTCGACAGCACTGAGGACTTCTGAATAGCGCATCCCGCGGGCATGGACCTACCACACGGGAATCCGGCATGTGTAGGGATGCAGGGTTTGGGTTTCTGTCTGCATTGAAGGGCCCGGAGTTCTGTTCTAAACATGTTTCCCACACTCATGGCAACCCCGGGGCCCCTCCAAGTAGGTAAGGTTCTCATTGCACCAGGAAGTCGTGAAGGGTTCATGTAAGTGCACCAGGATGATGACCCAGGAACTTCACAAGGGTGCCGTAGGCTTGTCTGAAGGATTTGGAAATGCTGCGAAAAGCAAGTACCAGCAAAAATCTTCATCAATCTACTGCCCTAGCAGCTCTTCAACTTTGTGGCACTTCTTTCGGACTGTGCTGGCTTTGCAAGTGTAAAAGGGGTTATGGTTATGGGCCTCTTTACTCTGAGAAGTGGAGGCTCTTGATCAAGCAAGAAGCAATCATTGAAGGCGAGTGCGTTGCTCATCATAACATTTCTGGGACTTCCGGCAGGCAACTTGTGCGAGTCCTAGCTGCTCTCCATATGCCCTTGCAAAAGCTCCAAAAACCTTTGCAACATGCGCTAGCAGCAGTCAACAGTTAGACATGGAATTTCAAGTGGCTGCCCTACCCCGTGAGCGCCTTGAACGCCAACATACAGTCTTTTCAAGGCATCCCAAACAGGACTTCAGCAGACGCAGCGCTGTTGGTTCTATGCAGCCGCCCCTTTCAGGCGTCATTTTTCCTTGAGGAATCGTAGCCCCAAACTTAGCTCACGGCATCCGCCAAGATCTGCAGTGCTGTCACCTCGCCCATCCTTGGCACCAGGTTGTGTCGCATGAGCCTTGTAAGACACGTTCCTCCAGAAATGACAACTATGTATGCAAGTGGGAATCCACGCCCTTTACCATAAGCGCCTCTGTTGATACGATTTGCCATGTTTTGCCCACGATGACAAGACTCCCGCTTCCGGGCTGTGTAAGACCCTGAGAAACAGACTTCGCGGACGTCGATTTCTTTAACAGCATGCCTGGAAACAAAAGGATACTTGTATTGTATAAGGAAGAACACCAAACTTTTTGGCCCACAGGTCTACCCCAAAACAAACTACTTGAACCCGACAACACGAAACCGCTACACCTGCAGGCCCCACACAAGTTTGAAGGTCCGTGTGACTGGTCCTAAAGATTTGTGACTGGTCCTAAAGATTTGGAGGCTACAGAACAGGAGCAGCTCCGCACATGAGAGCGATTTTGACAGCCGGCGCTTTCGGTCCAACGCTGAGTGGGAATATTCCGAGACTCCTTCAGGAACTTCAGGACCATTCACACTTAGAAGCAATGTCAGAGGATCCTGCGTAGAAATGTGGTGTTCCTTGACACCCAAACTTGTGAACCTTCTGCTGGAAATTTGAGATTGCACTTGACACAGTTGCAACCGGATGGGACAAGTGCCAAGTGTGGTGGCACATCACAAGCAAGCTTTGTAGCATCCTTGAAGGCAAAGTGGCAACTGCTAGAACGCAGTAGCCGTGCTACACAGGTGAGAAGCCCCACAACCAACGGCGATCCCAGTGTGGCGACACGTTGCTGTGCCAAATCACATGATAAAATCCCAGAAGAGAAGCACAGAGTCGAGAACTCTTGCTGGCCAACCAATGATCACTGTATGTTCCGGGCTCCATTCCTAATCCTATGCCATCTGCCATAGAATTGATTCGAGCTGGTTCCCAAGCAGCTGTGGGCTCCAATCGCTGTGTACCAAGCAGGGTGGCCTGCTCCTGGTGCTGCGCACTACGAAGCTCAGTCCTGCTGGCTCGCGACTGCACTCAATGCGCAAATGGCCGCCGACTCCTTCACCCGAAAGATTCAGGTACTGCGTGTAGAACTTTTCTCTCTCTCTCTCTCTCTCTTCTCGCTCTCCTCTTTCTTACAGGGTATAGGGGAACTGCTAAAAGCCATCCTTCTTGA
>CAJNIZ010012224.1:0-51480 GCA_905231905.1 Symbiodinium pilosum | reverse complement strand
AGCCCCCTTTAAGTAGATAGAATGTGGATTTGGGTATATTTTTATAACAAGATCCCCATATACCCCATATTCTACTTAAGGGGGACTACATTCTTTCACGGCTTCAGGATCCTGGGGTCCAAGTTGCAAGACGCTCAAAAACAGCGTAGTTTCCAGAAGCTACAAAACCATTTTGTGCGTCTTGACTCTCCGAGCTGCAAGTTGGAGCTTCCTGTTACATGCTTCCCGATGCACATGATGTACCCACTATACCCAATATGAGGGATCACAGACCCGCACCGCAAATCCCAATAATGTTGGTTTAGTTGTCCCATGTTGTCCCCTCTCCCAGGAATGGCTTGTTGTAATACGAATATAGGAGGACCTGAAGATGGTTATCCGTCTTAGTCATGGTCACTAGTGCAGGGGGTTCAAGATCTCAGCCGCTGCCCTGAACTTCAAGTACCTTCAGATGGGGGGCTGGATGGAGGGGAGGTGCTCGGGGGTTGGATGGAGGGGGAGAGGTTGGATGAAGCGCTTGGATGGAGAGGGGAGGGAACTGGGTGGGAATGCTTGGAGCGTGGATGGAGGGCCGAAGGAGGGGCTGAGGGCAAGGATGCAGTGCTGCATGGATGGATGGAGAGAGGGAAGGAGGAGTGGGGGTGGAGGAGGGGAGGTAGGAGGGGTGGAGGGGGAGTGGACAAAGGTGGAGGGGGTGATGCCGAACCGAACCGAATCGTCAATAGCAATACCTAGCAATACTCTATCAACTTATTATCGGTAGGTACAGTATCGGGTATCGACCGAATCGATTCATTACAACCATGCTAATGTAAATACTTGAGCCCGTATTAAATTTTAGGGGCATTCATCGCGGGGCCGGAAACTTAGGGGGCATATTTTTGGAACTCTTTTACATGGATCCTTTTACAACAAAAATCAGAGACAATTGAAGTCTTCCTCAAGGTGATCCATAATCCTTAAGAGTCAGGCTGGGGACCGCCTAATTCAAATGATCCGAACCCTAATTAACTTTACTATTGGCCCTTTTTAAAACAGTCTGGGGGGCAGATTTCAGAATTCGAACTTCTGGGGACACGCATTTAACATTAGGGGGATACGATACAGGATTATAGTATTCTGAAGTATGTATGCAGAGAGACTACCAAATGCAAATCCCTGAGCTCCAAGCAAGCTCTCAATATCGGGCGGGGCCACCACGGCCCCGCCCACCACCCATACCTCCTCCTGGTCGGGTGATGGCCAGCTCCTCTCCAGGTCTGTATATTATAGTATATTATAGTATATGATAATATATAATATATAATAGTATATAATAATACACTATAGTATACTATAGTATATTTTAATATGTAATAGTATAGAATAGCATATTATAGTTGGCTTAAGGTTGAGGACGGTTTGCATCCCACCCAAAGCTTCAGGGACCCTTTTGAGAACACAAAGCGGACTTCTGCGAGAGGAAACAAAAGCGAAGGCTTTACATGGTCTCATGTGTGTGTGCTATGCAATTTTACGGGGTCACAGCAGAGGTGCCTCCTAGAAGTCTTGTAAGGTGAGCTGAGGGCTTGGCAGACCTGCAGACTTTGTTGAAACTTCAACATTTCTACAGCCGAGAGGGCCTGATTCGTGGGGATGGGGGCGGCGTTGGGCAGGGGGCTGCGTCGTCAAGACGTGAAGGCTTCTTAGCATTGGATCTCTCTTCATCTTGGGTCCCCAAAAAAAGTCAGGGGGTAGCGGTCTAGAAAGCAGGGTCCTTCTTTTTGGCTCCATCCAAAACACATTAAGGAGGGCCTTCTATCATTGGCCTGGACCCCTTCAAGCAGCCGCCAGAATACATTCTAGAGGGCACTTTCACCAAAAGAGGTCCGTGTGTGAATCCTTTGACAAATGGGAGACTAATGTGGACCCGTGATTAATAAGCCCCCTCTTTTTAAGGGCCTGTACATTAGGATCCCTATCATCATCCCATTAAGAGGAGGGCGGGGCTTTATTAATCACGGATCTACATTATCAGCCCAGCAAGAGAAGAGCAGCGCTCTTTTGCTTCGAGCCCAAGCCCTTACTCAGTTCTGGGCTTGCTCAGGCCCGCAAGCCTTTTCATCAGTAGCAGTAACATCAGTACGTTATAGTACTAATAGTAGTGGTAAAAGTGATAGTGATTGTAGTAGTAGTAGTAGTAGTAGTAGTAGTACTAGTAGTAGCAATAATACTAGTAGTAATAGTAATAGAAACAGTAATAGTAATAGCAGTAGTACTAGTGAGAAACAGCAATAGTATCCTTAATGATAGTTAGATGTCAGACGAAACTATTGCATGAGCATCAGTTTGGCTGTTTCGCACAGGGCCCGGGGGTGGGGGGGTGAGTCCTCCAGCCAATCCGGCACATCCGTGGCCTCCGGGTCATCCTGGCACACTGATATGTCTGGAGTTGTTTTGAGGATCGAGTGCCACATAGTGAAACAGGTGGACTAGGACAAAAAAGCCAGAGCCTGCCATGCAACCCCAATGTCTGCGGCAGCATGCTTTGATAAGATGGTGACGTGTGTTACTGGCAGTGTCTGAAGCCATTGCAATCGCCGTGTCTTAATCAACACTCCGCTGTAGTGCAAGGCCCTGGCCAGTCACGTTAAGCTCAGCATGGTGCACTAGGCACTGGCAGGTTGGACTCGGTAGTAAATGAAGAGCTGTGCTCACCCTTGGATCACTTGTTCATACCATATGAGAAACCCAGATTCTCTAACTGTCACGACAACTGCGCCCTGCCCGGAATGACTAGAGAGTCATCCAAGAACCAGCCGCAATGCCTTCTTTGCATCTTTCATCGCGCGGACGATGATCTTCAAGTTTGACGCATTGTCCCCTGGCACAGAAGTTTGATGGACAGTATGCAGGCAACTGCCTCCACGAGTCTAGGGGAGGAAGCTTTGCTACACAGATCCCTTCCCAACCCTGAACCTGTAGCATATTCGTTCATGATGTGGCCAACGCGGTTAGAAGAGGACAGCACAAGAGACTTGATATTTTCAAGGTTGAACGCGTGCCAGTGTTCTAGTATTTTCACTTGTGAAGGCGGAAGCGGTGTGCGTTTGTCGTGGAGGCTAGCCCTCACATTACAATGTGTATCCAGTGGACCAACTACCTCTTTGTAGGTGCAAACTGATCTTACCGGGGTTGGTAGGGAATAAGGGAATAAATTCATAACCCCTCTACTATAACATATTCCCTTATTCCCACTAACCCCCAATTAGTGAGAGGCTTGACGGTGAGACATAGGCCAGTTTTTGGGCTGGGAGTACGAATGGGCTAAGGCAGTCAAAACTTCTGTCAAAGTTCACGTGGGCACACCAAAGCCTTTCCTTATAGGACCCACTGGCATACCCCAACGCAATCCGCTCACTGTAGAAGGATGCCTGCTAGAATACAAGCCCGGAAACCAGCAGAATTCGTGCAACGCCTAGGTCTTTGACAAACTCCCTGGTCTGGTGGCAGGGCGCATTTCGACACGAAGGATGTAGCCCGACCCTTGTTGCCAATTCGCCCGGTCCTCCACGTTGTAAAGAGGGCAGGAACATACTTAGCATTCACAATCGTAATATCCTTGCCTACATTACATAAAATAGCCCAGGTACGTTCGATATACGCCAAGCAGGCACTACCCTTTTGGGGACGCTTTTTCACAAAAGGAAAGCTACGACTTAGGGCCCAAACTTGCACAGCTGAATGATCTGGCAAATAGAATATGTCAAGATAACTTTTTCACAATGACTTGAGTGGGAGGCCCCTTTGACAAATACCACCCATCCAGGATTGAGACGGATTGTCCTTGCGTATTTGATTGCAAGAAGCAGAGGCCCAGTTGGTCGCAGGTCCAGGTCAAAAATACCCTTCCACGTATAAATGAGCCTGCGGGCCGTGCACGCGGAAAGTAACAAAAAACACTTCTATGACGCACTACGTTGGAGGTTGCAGAAGCTAAAGGCTCAACTTGCGCATGAATTGCTGAAGGCTGGCAAATTTTGCCTTTGCGAATGAGATCTGGGCCATTCGGTACTGGAAATGATGCGTGGTAAAGGAATGTCCATGGTCTGTAGATACACATTTTACAGCCAGGTAGAAGGATGCTTGTACTTCACGAGGGGAAAATGCCGTGCCCTCTCTGAAAGGCATTGCCTCCCTGGAGGTCTCAATTCCAAAGCGCAAAGGTCTTGTTGAAACTTAAACCCTAAACCCTAACCCTAAACCCTAAAACCTTAAAATCCCGGTGTCCGGCCGATGCGATGGACATAGGTATCACCTGCGGCGGACTTACAGCTTCAGGTCCAGCAAGGTAGGTCTGGAATGGGACTCGTCGCTGCTACTTGGAGGGTCAGGGGTCACTTAGTAACTAGGGTAATAAGGGGGATAACTGGGGTTACTATATAGGTTTTAGGGGTTATTAACCTACGTACTAAGTCCCCCTGACCCTCCAAGTACTTCATCTTTATGTGTGATAGGCTTAGAACAGACCTGCAAAAGCCATCAATCAGCATTGCACGATTTTCGTGCAGAATTGCCACTTTCGCAAGATGTAAACAAATCCCAGCTGAGTGTTGTTGCTCAAGGTCAACTTCTAAAGCGCGATTCAACCGCTAGGGTTTAGGGTGTAAGGATTTCTGCAAATGCATTATGGATCTGGGGCTCGGATTTACAGCTTCACGGTCGGAGGCTTATGCATGCGCAGTTTTTCCCCTCAGAAGCCAGCATTGGGCTCCTAGTGCAGCCTAGATGCTCTTCATGAAGGAGCGCCTGTTTCTGAACATCTACATTTCTCAAGCCTCTGGCCTTGAAGCCCAAACCCAACGCCTTCAAACCGCAGCTGGGGAAGAGTAAGAACACCTGTCCAGAATGCACAATTTTCCCCGCGAACTTCGTCTAGTGAGTCCAATGCAGAAACGCAGCAACTGAGGTAGGAACCCCAATGACAGTCAAAGTAACGATGATGACAACAATGATGAAGTCAACGACAACAACACCAGCGGTAGTAGCGCTGTTGCTGGTGGTGGCGGTGTTGTTGTTGGGGTGGTGGTGTATTGCCAGAACTAGTAGCAGCAACTGCTGCTGCTGCTGCTGCCGCTATGCTGCTATTAGTCCTCCTACTGGTCCTACTAGTGCTAAACATCAACGGAGCAATGATGACAAGACAATATTGACAACTACCCTCGCTGAATGGCCAAGGCCCCGGCCATCTGTAGGCAAATCGTAATTGACGACATGCTCGACACCTGGGAGGTCAAGCCCTCGCGCTGCGACGTCAGTGGCCTGGCTCGGGCGTGGATACAACTGCTTCCAACACAGACTAGAGTCTCTAGCGATGCTTCTTGCAAGTGTTTCATTCGCTGAAGGCCTGTCACACACACACACACACACACACACACACACACACACGCCAGGGGCATAGTGCTGGAAAGCGTCTGCGTGTAAGTCTTGCGGGGTCCACTTTTGGGTTGGGTTTGGGGTTGGGTTTAGTTTCGGGCCATCAAGGAGTGGCACAGAATAAGGATGATCGCCACATCAGCCAATATGAACATAAGTGAAGGCCATGGGCATAACCCTGGCTACAGTATGCCTGCACTACCACTTCTGCCCAACTCAATGGCATTGATACGTGCCCTTTTGAGTCTCATGTAACCTTGTCCTGCTGGAAAGCCCTGTGACCAAATTGCAGCAACTAAAAAAGAGATGTCCATATCAGAATCTATCTGCCTATAGTCCCTCCTTAAGTAGATATAATATGGCTTTGGGTGTTCTATAATAAGACCAACATATACTCCATATTCTATCTACTTAAGGGGGGCTATAAGATTACTCCCGCGCTTTGCAACGGTACCGTGTTTCATTTTGGCCTGCCGCCAATGTTGTTACGAATTCCTTTTGGAAACACATCGGGCACCAAACAACATTGCGAGCATCAGAAACAGGAAAATTCTGAAAACATATGAAAAGGCTTCACACTTTCCAGTAGGAATTGTAGTAAAGGTCAGCACGTCAAGACCTGAAACGCGGTACCTTCAAGAACAGTGAAATGTCACAAGCAAAGCTGAGAGACAATACAACCCCGCCAAGCTGCCACAAGCACATTGAACCTGCCGCGCTTGAGCAAGTCTAAAGCTCGATCTCTTTGCGATTGGTTCAAACCTGCGCGAGCTGAGGGAGGCAAATGCTTCAACTGGTATACCGCTTCTGAGTTAGCAAAATGCCAGTGCACCAACATCATCAACCTCACTTGGAATCCACGCACTTCATCAGAGCCAGTGGAATTTTCCATGCTGAAGTCCTTCGGTACTAATTTGATATAGCCTGTAGAAGCGCAACTTCCATGCCTACGTAAGCCTCGACTACTGCAGTATGAGCTCTACACACACAAGGGAGCCCCAAGAGCAAACAGATGTCCCCAAATCCTTTGCTCGGACATAACTATATGTACCTCAGCTTCTCGCAAAGGCGCCAGAATTGACCAGGCCCAAGCATGTATTGTCCCTTGGCCCTCCCGTCCGATGCAGTACTCAAGCTCGGAAAGCCGAGACTGCACGGTAGAACTAATACCGTAGGAACAGCTGCTATCAGCAGTTAGTTGCAGTTGGCAGTTGTGTAATATTATCAGTGTGAGGCTTGTACCAGCATCAGGATTCGTAAAAAACAGCACCAGCGGGCAATGTCAAGCCTCCATGCATGGGCTGCGCAGGGATTCCGTCATTCTGCAAGCTCCAGGCGATGTCGTCAACGGTGTTCTGAAGGTGCGGGCGTGAGGTCAGGGTTCAGCTGGTGTGAGGTTTCAAGTCAAAGGCCCTGAGCTGTAAAGCCAACACAGGCTTGACCCGTTAAGTCGTGGCAAATACGATATACAAGATGACCTCGCTGACTTCCGTCAAAATTTCCGAGATACTCGGCTGCTTCAGGGCACCAAACGGAAGGTCTCTTATTTGAAGTCATGCCTGGTCTGCTGCAATTACTACAGCGACAAGCCCAGCCTTCGTGTTCGCGAAAACAATTGTCCTGCCAACCTTGCCGTCCTCATCAGTCACCTGCCCAGACCCCTTAAAAGATCCAAAAAATGGAACCCCCACAAATGAACCCAGTACTACTCTGGGAAACTGGGGGGCTATTAGGGGGTTCCATTTTTGGGGATCCTGTTGGGCATCTGGGAAAGGAATTTGGTAACACCAATCTCCCAGATTCGGTTTTTTTGGGTAGAAAGGGGATTTTAGTAACCCCAGCCCCAAACACAAGGACCCTATAGCCCTCATATGAGCTATAGTCTAAACTCCTTAAAACTTAAAGGGGGATTATATGGGGATTATACAGGGGACTACTATAGGGGTTATTAAGGGGATACTAGGAGTTTAGATTATAGCTCATATGGTGTTGCAGGCGCCAGGAAGAGACCCTGGCAAGCTCGGGATGGGGAAGAAAACCAAGACCCGATCACGCACTTGGGAGCGCCGAAAGGCTTGGTTCTCGAATCCTTTTTTATTATTATGACCCGTATTACCGTGATTCCGGATTCCTACTACTACTGTTCTTCCTAGTACTATTATGTTATTACTATTGCTATTGTTGCTGTTGTTATCATTAGTATTCCTGCCTGCAGGCGGAAAGGAATGCATGCCTTTGGCGTGTGGGCTCCGAACGCCACTACCACCAAAATCAGCTTATCTTGGAGTGTGATTAGTGTGGGGGGACCCCCCCAAACAAAAAGGGGAGGCTCTATGACAAAACAGGCCCCACACAAATTGAGGGGTCTGGGGGATCCTATGGCTCCAATTAAAATCAAGAAGGGAATAGGGATCCTTCCGCGTCCATGAAATTCATAAGGACTTGAAGAACTTGATTTTCTTGGGACCCGCAAATCAATCGAATAGGCGGTCCAGAATAGTTTTCAAAATGCTTTACTTTCTTTGGGGAACCCCGCACTTCTCGGGATGCAACATTACATGTCTATCGTGCAAGGAAGTCAACCTCAAAAGACCAAGTCAAAGAGCAAATACATACGTGTACCACCCCTTGAATTCCAAGGACAGACTACTTGCCTGGCATGAATGTTTCGAGGCGTGCCCGTTTAGTCCGCAAGATCTAGCTGTTTCTAGCGGAGGCAGCTGAGATTGTTGAACCTTCAGACGCCGTACATCCTTAAAACACCCAAGCCCAAACCCTGAAACGTAAACCCAAATTCAAACCCCAAACCCTACACTCTGGACCCTAAGGCCGCCACACTTAGCCACCAGCGCTAAAGTTCAACAGTGCTGCCCCGAACTCCCCCCATCACATCCACTACCTATAGCTCCAAATCATGTCCGGCACTTCGCCCTGATACCCACTGCATGCAGCGTATATGTCTGTGCATATTCATGCGTGTGTATGTATATATATATAATGTATATATACATACATATACGCATCCGCCTTCATGTGCAACACCAACATATTTCCCCCCCCCCCCGCCCCGCCCCCTAAACCCTAAACCTAAAAAAACTAATCCCTACCCCCAAACCCCTCCCTCTCCCTGCGGGCTTTCCCAAAGATGCATATTGAGATAGTTTTGGGGTCCCACATCTGCGACCTTGCTTTCTCTGGAAGAAGGTAAGGCTACGGAATATCTATGGTATCTATAGTCAGAGAACCCTCAACCCTAAACCCCAAGGATAATGTATGTTTTTTTGTGTTTTGGATTTTTATTCTTTTCGATGAACCCCGCACCAAATGTGCTTCAAAGTTCCAGGGGAACTCACAGGTCCTGGGTTCTTTTTTGAAAAGGAAATCCAGTACGTACTACACGTGCTTTGAATTTAGATCTCATGAGAATCCTGCTTTCCTGGGTCTCGACTTTTCCACATGAACCACTTATCAACTGTGCTTCTGATTCAAAGACTTTTCTGTACATAGATCCCAAATAAAATATGCTTTCAAACTTACAGGGGAATTAGCAAGTCCTGAGTTTCTGCCTTTCTTTGTAGAAATTCCTTACTAGATGTGCTACGAATGGGTTCCGACTTTCACTTTACAGCTTCCGTACGGCAAGACGGAAATTCTCAGGTCAGGGGTTCCTGAGTTCTCCGAATAACTTCGGCGTCAAATTGAGACGGAATGCTCGTACTTGGCCTTGATTTGATTGAGATAAAGCCCTTCCTAAATTGAAAAGGCCATTCTCAGTCCCTGGGTGCTTCAAATCACAACCCGAAACCCTAAAATCAACCAGGAATCTCTGATCTTGGGTTCCCGGTTTAAGGAGAAGCTCCTGACTTCAATGCTTCACTTCGACTGGGAAACTTGAGCCTGGTTCTCCTTCCTGGGCTCCGATTTCCTGTTACAAGCCCCTTACTACATGGGGGGCCGTCAAAATTGTGACCCCTTTTTGGGGTACCCTAAATATTAGGTGCCGCATTATAATAAGGATCCAAAAAAGGGACCATACTTTTGAGAACCACCCACAGGTTTTTCCAGGTTAACGACGAATTCTCAGATCCTGGATTCCTGTGCTTCTTTGTATAGATCAATCACTAATGCGCTTCAGAGTAGAATTCTCTTTTCTTTGGCCTTCATCTTCTCCATATGAACCATTATCCAAACTCCTAGTATCCCTATAGTAGTCCCCTACATAATTCCCTACTTAACTCCCTTTAAGGAGTTTAGACTTGAATGTTTTCAAGAAGCTTGGTAATGCGGCATATTTTTATTAATACTACAATTATTTTTCTCTACGAACCATTCGTTCGGATTTGTTCGGAACAATTGTTTTCAATTGTTTTGAACATGTTCGAAAATTGTTTGTCTAAACTTTAGACTATAGCTCATATAAGCCCCTTGGCACATGTGCGAGCAATTCTCAGATGCTGTTTCTCTGCCTTTGCTAAGATTACCGGGAACCTCACCACAATTCCGGATTCTTGCGTTTCCGGATTTCTGTAAAATTCACATCTACTTGAAATTCTGCCAAAATTTTAGGTCCTCCAACTAAATTGGCTTCCTGGTACCTCCTCGGGATGTGGCAACAGTTGGGTTGAAAAGCCGGAGGGGCACCAATAAATTGAGTTTCGAGGTCCTCTTGTTGCAAAAGCCTGAGGAGGCAATTGCCACAAAGCTAAGACACACAAGAATTTATGGAAGGCCTGTGACATGCAGGTTTTGGCGATATCTTGGCTCCCACACCTGCAATAGCCTAAAGATATGTTCTCATGAAATGCAAGCACTTTGCTGTTGGCTCTTTTGGTACTCCTCAGGTTTGGCAAGGCTTCAATCAAAGCATTGCCAAAACCTCAGGATTCAGCACGCAGTGTTTTCAACGTTGCTCAATTTCTACGTAGGAGAATGTGATGCAAAACCTTTCATTATGGATCTCGGGCAGTATACATATATATATATGTATATGTGCATTGCAAAAAACATGTTAATGGATCCCTGTAACAGCATGCCGAGGGCTCCTGATGCAATCAAAACACTCTCTAAAAGAAAGTATAACCCCAATATACTATAGTAGTTTCCATTTTCTTTTCCATTATCCCCATATAGTCCCGATATATATATATATACATATTATATAAACCCTAAACCCTATAATAATCATCTCTCTCGAGCTCCCAGGGCCTGTTTGAGCACGTCTAGCAGCCGATCGTTCTTGTCTCGAGGGCCAACCTGCACAAACACAGCAGTAGAATAGTAACAATTAACAGTAATAGTCATGATAGCAATTATAGCAAAACGACTAACAATAGGAACAATAGTAGTGAGCATAGCAATTATATGAGCCTTCTTTCAACATTTTTTCTGAGACGTGCCGGATGGTATCGCTTTAGCAGACCACGAGGCCGGGACCCAACGCGGCGTTGTGGGCAAAAGGCAACTCAACATGTCAACGAGGAGCATGTGAAGAAGCACACGCGCTCAGCCAAGCGGCGTACATACAGGACAAGGCCTTTTGGGCTCTCTCAGTCATCACAAACCAGCTGCTCCATTTGAGCTGTCCTGAGCCCTTGATGAGGGGTCAGGCCAGCTGACTCAACTTGCCCTGTCATTTGGCTTTCAGCGGCCGGGGGGTTCCCTGAAATTAAAAGGTTGATAACATGGTTCGCGGCCGCAAATCGCTTGGCTTCTGCACAGGCCTTGCAGTACATCCTCAAGGAATTGAGGCTTACAAAGACTGTGCAGGTTCAGCTTGTTACGCCTGATGTTAAGTCTTGCAGGACAGCCTGTCATGAAACGGCATGTCAAAGGAATGGGGCTATACTTGTGATAGCCAATGACAACACGAGCGGCTTGCTCTGCGAAACGGAGTTGCTTCCTAAAGCCTACCTACCCCAACTTTGGACCACAGTGCCTGCTCGAAGAACTGCTCGACATCCGTCGCTGCGTGGCCAACCTGCAGGGAAGGTGAAGAACAGTTTTGCTGGACGCGCCTCTAGGTCTTCGTTTCTTTTTCGAAGGCCTACCGCAGGATTTGGGGTATTTCCATTTACATGAGACTATCTGAAGACTGCATTGGACCAGCAACCAACAAGCACGTGGAGTCGACGGCATTCTCCGTCGCGTCAAAGGCCCAGCATGTCTGTACGTCATGGGGAGCTATTTGCTCGAGTAGTCTACGATGACAGTCGTGTCCAAGCCCTATCCAATCCTTGAGACCTTGCAGTAATGCATCCAACCCGCATAGCCTGGGATGGCACCTCATCAGCGAAACACGCTTCAGGATACTGCTATAGCAGATATTAGAATCAGCAGCAGCACGTTGTGTCCATCATTTTTTGTATATGGCGAGTTGTGGCGCAATCTTGACTCTTTTCTGCATGCTGTCTTCGCATCAAGGCAAAGATCATGTAATGTAAGCATTAGCCTCAACCTCAAAATCCAGCCCTCCGCGGTCATCGAGGCCTGTCCCACCTTGATGCCATAATAAGCCTGAGCTGCTTGGGGCTTTAGGCTGAGGAATTCATGGTGAAGGTTCTGAAGTTAGGCTCCTGGCCTGGTAGTCAAAAGATGTCCGCCATATAGCATCTGCTGAAACGACGGCCCCAAAAACAAGGCCATGTCTTCTCAGAGCCTTGTAATCTGGGTGAAGGGCTCAAGACTCTGTTTACGGCCCACATTCCTAGACAGCTCTGTATGCCTGGGCCTGGAAACAAAGGAAACTTATCTTCCTCACGCAAACGCAGTGGGGGTGATTTTCGCAAAGCAAACCGGCGCCAGCAATTGTTGCAGCACATCTGTACATGGGGCAGCTGGAGGTTTTATACTCCAGTCGCATCATGTGCCCTTTTTCCCGTGCATGCTGCTTGCGTTTACTCAGAACTGAAAAAGGTGATCCCCCGAAACAACAAAAAGGCACTTGGTCCCAAACGCAAAATCCAAGTACTAGACCCAGTTTCCAAAAACCCACCCCCCTCAACCCCTATTCCCCTGGTCCTCACTTAACCTAATCCTCGTGAAGCCACCAAAATCATCCTAGAGACCGGATCCAGGAAATCTAGGGCCATGTCCTGCATCTCCTGAGAGCAACATGCTTTTCTTGAAGTTAAGAATGATCCTGATAGAAGTAGTAGCCTGTAGCAACCGTCGGAGGATCTTAAGTGTCGTGGGACTTGGCCTCTTCATCCTTCTGGGTTGGGATGGATCTAGGTGTAGGACTTGCAGGCTCGGGACCATATTGTTAGCTGCGGCAGTGAATGACAGCTTTGGCCTACGTGCATGTTTGTGGATTTTAGAGATATCTCGGTTTTGGCTTTTGCGATGGACTGTGCAACTGTTTGGCTACGCCTTCGTGTGATTTCATGTTAGTCACTTTATGAGGAAGATGGGCTTGTGATTTGGATGCCAAAGCTTCAAGCCCCTGACTTATGGCGCTCAAACCTCGGCGAGGTGAGGTAGGCACCCAAAGTTTGCATGTAACATGTAAATGCCCGGGCTTGAACTCCGGGCAGCTTGGGTGAAGTTCCGCGTGAGTAGCAATAGACTGACTTTTGCTTCACACACCCTGTGGAAGGTGGAGCACTACGCGCGGAGTCTAAAAACTAAAAATCGGCATCCACTGCCAAGAAACACGCGAGCCCCTGAAGTGCTTGATTTCTTTGAACAGCGTCGGATCCTTTTCCCGTCCCTTCCCTCTCTCCACCCTTTCCCAAGCTGCACGGCCTGAGGGAAAGTCGCCGAGAACATCATTGTTTGCCGCCCGCCCTGAGCAGCAAGTGGGTTAGAAGTCTGAGATAACGTTGAGGTGCGCTGGCTTGGAGGTTCGGATATAACGGCAAGCAAACAGAGGCTAGCTCACGGTAGCCTGCCTCGAAAAGATAACATGGGGAGCTTTGCCTAGTAGAGGGGTCGCCTGTGAGTTCTGCCGGAGTCGCTTGTGACTTCGCACATTCTCTTGTTGCGAAAAACAAATCAGATCTGTCATCGTTGGGATCCTGGATTCTCTGACCCTTCAAAAGTCGCATGCGTGTGCCCGCCGCATCTCATTTTCATTTTCTAAGCCCCAAACCTTGAGAAAACTTCTAAAACCCCAACCCTTGAACCCTGAACTCCGTGAACGGTGGCTCAGCTCTCGAAACCTCAAGGACAACCCTACAGCTTAAACATTAACAAGAATGCCTAAGCCGTGTACCCCAAGTCCTTAGCCCTAACTCTAAGACCCCATCCATCAACCCTCACCGGCAGCCTTACACGCCAAACCCTAAAGCACCCTAAGCTTCATACCATGTACCTGCACTTAGTTGAACCCTAAATTCAGAACCCTGTAACACCCAAAGCATGCATCCCAAATCTCCCAGGCTACACCGTAAGCACAGTAGCCCTGAACGCCAGCCTAAAGGCCCTGATCCATCAACCTTATACTTCTTTCTCAACCCTATAACCCCATAGACCTTGCACCAAGACCCTGAAAAGCCTGAACTGTCTGCACGAAACCCCGAACCCCTCCCCAAGAATCGCAACTGACTTCGGGGGCTTTTGCTGAGATGTGTAGCAAATTCGCATCTTCGAGAAATTGCAAGTGACCCCTGACAGAAGTCACAAGCAACTCTCCTCCGGAGAAGTCACGAGTGACCCCCTCCATTGTGTTACCAGCATAGATGAATCTAGGCTGACCCCATGAAGTACCGAAATGTCGGATGAGACTTAGGTAGTGCCTCGACGACTGCCCATTCTCTGCAAAAAGCTGGAGAATATCGGACGTTCCTAAACCTTATAGCTTGGAACTTTTCCAACTTCTCACAGGATATAGGAGGTAGTGATAAACAGAAATCCGAATTCAAGAAAGCGGATGTTGGGCTTGCTCCGCATCCCTTCCAAGCTGAATCTGCTAAAGACTCTTTCTTGTTCCCCTTCGGACCCAGAACCCCCTTTTTGCCAAGGACCTTGGGCAGCAAACACCAGACCTGCCACAACCTACAAGCAACCAAAAATCAAGACCTGAACCCTGATAGTCTTACAGCCTCACCGGGCTGCGGCATACCATATTCATCAATGATGCGTCCTTGGCAGGATATTGTGAAGTGCGGGTTTATGATGGTGTCTTGCTGGCACGAGAAGGCACCAGTTTTGCTGCATCCTATTTAGTGCAGTTGAAGGCCGAATGAGTTGTGTTCAAATCGGGAGTTCTCATCCCACAGTGACCCGGCTAACCAATGGCTTTGATGATTTGCTGGCTTCGCATGTGGCCACCGCGTATAACAGCCTCCGCAGTCTTTTGGAGTTTAGCTGTTGCCTTAGCAGGCACGAAAGTCCTGGCCTCAAAGCTCAAAAAAATATCCATCTGCCGCAACATCAGCTCTACGCGCCTTCTTGGTTCAGATTCACTGGCAACGTTCTTATGGCATTATAAGTTTCCTTAGGCTTGGACGTTTATCGAATCTTGGCTACCGCAGCCGAGCGCTAGCTTCGTGTAAATTTTGCTTTTATCTGGGGGCAGTTCAGGCTTAGCCAAAGCATGATGCAAGCTGGAATGCCTGCGTGGCAGTCCCGGGGACTTTTGACATCCCTCAAAGCGGTTCCTACTGTCTGGTGGTGTTAGAGGTGCTGCCACAGCAAATTGCAGAGTGCTTATGGCAGTAAACTTCATGAATTCATAGGCACCGCGAAGTCCTCAATGTTCGACCCTAGAGTCCGCAAGACCCCAATCCCGGTATAACTGATAGAAAGCTGTCCCAGCAGCGGATTTGGGGTTCGAAGCCCATGTCCAACATTCTGTCTGCTTCATCCATGACAAGGAACCTGAGCCAACCATGGGTCAGTGCGGGATCTCTACAATGCTCAAATAAAGCGTGGTGGACCTAAGGTTGCGGATCTCAAACTTAAAGCATCTCCATGGGGCCATTCCACGCATAGAATTCAGCACAGGTAGGATGACTGAGCTGCACCATTAGGAGCTTCAAGGTGCAATTGAAGCGAATTTGGCGGAATGGAAAGTTATGTACCACAGGCCATGCAGAGACCGGATTCGAGAAACATGTCCATGCAGCTCGCAGCCTCCAACTCATAAACCTTTTGCGGGAACATAATAAAATCCTATATCCCCCATATAACCCCTATATAATCCCAGTTTCCATTTCATTTTCCATTTGATTCTCCATTATTGGGGTAATAATCTACACAAAGTCTGCGAGGTGCCTTTGTCAAAATTGACGGTCTACAGAGGGTCGCTCGAGCGCCAATTTTGAACCCTTCACGCCAACCCTTGACATCATTGTTCAGGATTGAAAGTAAGGATGTGTAGACCTTCAAGACCTTGAGTCACGATTTCTCCAGATTGACAGAACTCTGAGAACCGTAGTACCGAAGAACATTTGATTATTTGCTGTCTGCGGCACTTCACCTCCTCCATGCTGATGACCTGGATAGCAGCTTGCGTTTGGGAAATAAGGAGACTGTGAGTATACATAGGTGTATGCATACATATACATGCATGTGCATATGCTACCTTCCCTGTTACCCGACCTTCTGGGCCGTTCGGTCACGGGAACAGAAATCAACGGTGGCGGTGGCGGTGGCGGTGGCGGCGGTGACAGTGGCGATGGCGGTGGGGTCGGCGGGTGTGGTGTTGAAGTTGGAGGAGGACAGAAATCAAAGATTAAAGTGCGCACGATCTTCTTTAAGCCGCATCCCCCCAAAAAGATGCCGTCACGACTACGAACATGAATCGACACAAAGGTGAACCTTAAGTTTATCCAAAAAATGAGGAAGAACTGGGGGGGATGCGATACATGTGTGGGCACATGTTTGTCATGGGCTTTGGGTCCGTTACGCCCGAGATGAATGCGATCCCGACGAGAACAAACCCTGAATCCAAAGACTGGGTTGCTTTTAAGGAACAAGTTAAAATTATTAGTCAAATTACTACAATGAGGAAAGCCTAGTACTACATACCCAGAATAACCCCATAAATCCTAAACCCTTAACTGCAGAAGCTTCTGGATTCGGGACTCGAATCTGGTATTTGGAAAGCACCCCTTATGATCAAACCTGCACCACCCTAATAACAAATGAATCGAAAATAATACCACGATATGAACTCTATGATTGGGGGAGTATTTAGTATTATAGGTGTCTGAGGAAGTTCGTTTGTAAGAGGCAGGGGATTTGGGCTAAGCCCTCCGCCGCTTCGAGCGTCTTTGGGACTTAGTAAGAAACTAAATGAGCCATAAGGGCCATAATCTAAATTCCTCAAAGGGGGTTATGACGGATATTTTATAGGGTACTACTATACGGATATTGAGGATGATACTAGGAGTTCAGACTAGAGCTCAAGTAATGGGGATAACTAGGCTCCTCCAAGTGACCATCTCCTTGCATTCTGCAAAATCGACTTTAGCCGTGGTCCAGTTTTCTTTCAGTCAGGCCGGCGAAGCTCTGGCACCCTTTCAAGACTATAAAGCGGGCCCTAAACCCTTTTTTGTCACGGACTGAAGACGGAGCATCTGAAACCCCTGAACCCCTAGCTGTGGGCAAGCATCACAACCTAGCTCCAAACCTGGTGCCATGCTTTTAGACTCTGCTTGATTCGGCTTACCTTTAGGCACGAAACCCTACATCCTGACTCCATCGATTCATCGATGCTGCGTTAAACTACAAAGACGCAGGCCCATGCGCTACATATTCATAGGGGCACTCATGCAACCCCGGTCCGCTGCGAAATCGTCTGAGAAACGTTGATAGCAAAGCGGCTCCCCGTTCCAGGAAGTCGTCCATTCTCCCAGGCGAGCAAACAACAATCTCCTGAGCAGCTTCGTCTTGCATTTCAAACAGTGTGGTGTGGCTACGTGAAACACGATTTGAATACGACCCCTTTCATCAAGGCCCTGTTGCTGCGGCAATCCTCCCCGTAGAGCCCTATGCTCGCTTCCTGGTCTTTATGCTAAGGACAAGAGGAATTTTGGGGGCTATATTGGGTTCCACACGTTTAAGGAAACTACCATCCTCCTGTAGTATAACTACTGTGCGGGGCCTTAGCCGAGCCATAATTCGAATCACCTTTCTGTAACAAACCCTTCGCCGCCCCCAACGATGAATGCTCCTCCTGTTTTAATGGTAGTATTGGGAACATGTACTGTTGGGATTTATTTACGCGGAAGGGATGAAACTGTCCGCTAATCTCTAACTCCCCTGGGTCAGGCGGGCACATTATAGGCAGAGATCTCATGTGGAACAGCCGTTGTAAGAATGGAAAGGATAGAATCTGGTCATACCTTGCTTTCCATCACTTACTTATATGTAAACGTAAGATACAGGCAGATAGGATCCCGCCTTTCTCATACTTATGACAAAAGTAGCCAGGCCCGCTAAAGGATCCAAAAAATGGAAGCCCCTAGTAATCCCCTAGTGTCCCCAATGCAGTAATGGGTTCATATTGGGGGGGAGGGTCCATTTTTTGGATCCTTTAGGGGGTCTGGGCAGCACAATATTTGCAAACCACGATACGACCCCGCCGGCTATTTGCCGCAGCTGTGTGATCGCATCCTGGCCTGATTGCATGTTTGAGCCTTGGGGGCCATAATGATTCTAAATAGTAGTGGGACCTTTCAAGTGGTATATCCGGTTAATATAGTGACGTATGGACTGTAGGACGCAAGATTATTCATTGACATAATTACCGACATGGTGATGTAGGGGAAAAATGTGGATGCAAGAGTTTTTGTCGGTTAAGATAGTTGAGAACGGAATGGAAATAAGGAATGCGTAACTGAATTCAAACTGGGTTCATATAGAAGCGTACAGGGCCTGTAGTTCGGGAAGCCTGAAACATAATCAACACACGTTTTCCCTGTAATTCTGCTTTCGGGTCCAACGTCAACGAAAGACACCGATACCTGGGTTGGGGGAGAATAGGGCTGTTGGGCAAAATATACTATGTATAGCTGTATGGATGGTTTCCCCAGATTGCCCCAAAACACAATTTTGACAACCCACCATACCATATACAAAAAGGTAATAAAAAGTTGTCGACTACTCAGAGTTTATGTTGTCACCGCTTTGAGCCTAAGTCTGCGGAGAATGCGCTTCCCGGCTAAACGCCCTAACCCGTGTATCATCCTGTATCCTTGACTTGCAAGGCCTCGTACATTACCATGTCTCCTCAAAGGCTTAGGGTTTGCCCTGATTCCCTCATGCTGTGGACCTCCGTAGACAGCAGCCACACGCACAAAGCTCCTGAAAGTCAGCCGGCGGGCCTGGCAAGCGTTATCCACGGCATTAAGGGATCTTTTTAAATGAGTAGCATTTTGTTGGTGGTTGAACCTAGTAAGATTATATTCCTTATATAAGATACTATACCCCAAAAGGAGGATCTAATCTTACTCCATTGCGCACCATAATATCCCCAAATAAAATACTACTCAAATGGGCTTTAGCCACTTGCATGAAGAAGGGCGCCGGGTTTTGGCTTCAGGCTCTGAGGCTATGTTCATCCCGCTACCGCAGATTGCTTAGTTCAAAGAGCACCCAAAGTCTTGAATCACCTTGTGCAGGAGCAGGTACGCTGCTGGCCTGTTAGTATTACTAGTACTATTCCTCCTCATCCTGCTGCTGCTGCTACTACTACTACTACTACTACTACTACTCTTGCTACTCTTACTCCTGCTACTATGATGACTTGATGAGTACAACTACTCCTGCTGCTGGTAAAACTACTACTGCCGATGATATCATTCTAGCTATGACCCTGTTGCTACTGTTTGAAGGGATCTCAATGATCTGCCAGTCTAGACTCTGGAACTGCCCCCCCCCCCCTCCCAATGCGAAGAGCTTTTTGCTGTTATGGCTGCTGCATGTTAAGGCCCAGCAGCAGGTCTCCGCCCAACTTATGGAAATACTCCAGAAAAGAATGTACGGACGATGGAGGCCCTAGATCTGATGACCGTATTCCCCCTGCATCTAACCTACATCTTTAGACATGGGACCTCCTGGGCGATTTGCTCACATAGCTCGCCTTGCACGCCGCTTGGTCATGGGCACGGGTTCGGGGGCTGTTGATACACAGGACCCACCAGACTGAGTTGATTGTGTAGCAGTTCATGATCAATGTCTCAGACCGCAAGCACCAAGCTTCCTGGTCAGAGCGCATGAAACCTCGTGGCACAACATTACGTGCATCTCTCATCATCTTTGTCGTGGTCAGGCCGCCACCTAAATGCACTTGTGTTTCGCGAACGCTCATATGAGCAAGGCGGATGTGCATGATTAAGCTGTGTTTCCGCCTCTGGCCACCAGATGAACCCAGTCTAGGGCACCTAAGCGCAAGAAGAGCCCTTATCCCAAAAGCCGGAGCGCGCGTTGGCGTCATGATAACGCACGTGGGGCAAACGGCCCCCTCCTGTTCGAGCTCCTGCTTTGAGCAATGGCTGGACAGTATTGCAGCAAAAAGGTCCAAGTACGGATGCCTAGCACTAAGCTGCATGTGCACGACGTGTTAAAACTGGTCCTGCATAGAGACCTCTGCGAACCTCCTGCCCTCATCACCTGTAGGTAATAACGCTGTTTTCACATTGGAATGCAGTCACATTGCCAAGGCCAAAGCACTGTCAGTCCAGGCATTTGCGTTACGCGGCAGGTGTTCGTGCCTGCTTCCAAATTGGCCCTTCCAAACTAACTTGCTCTTTTCTTATGAAGCGTTCAACTCGGTTCGGCTAGGCTCATACGAAACAAAGACTTCTCAGGAAGCCTGTGCTAAGGTCGTACTTAAACTAGCGTCTTGGCAAAGTGTAAGCCTTATTGAGCCCCAAATCGCCTTTTCCCGGCGCATGAGAAGCCCCAGGTCCTTCTTGCCCGCTTGCAAGGCAGCTGTGATGATAGGCACCTGAAAGAAAAGAAGGGGAAAATCGCAAGGAATCGACTGGGTTCCTGCTAAGGAACTTTCAGTTAAGTGAGCATAATGGGTACATATTGTAAGCAATAGGGTTTCCCCAATATAGCAACTTTTGGCTCATTCCTCCTTACAGTAACTGTTACCACAATGGGTTATAGGAGTTATAAGAACCCCTTTAATAAGGCCCCTTTAAGGACAGTTACTGGGAGGGGGAATGACCCAAAGTAACTTAAATCAAATTCCTTAACAACCCAAATGACGGAATGGAGTGCAGGGATGTTCTGAAGCTGCTGTGCGGATCCCAATCTCAGCACCCGTGAAGCAAATAGAAGTTAGTCTTTTTCAAGGCTATAGTCCCCCTTAAGTAGGTAGAATGTAAGGGTTATATTGGGATAATGGAAAAGAAAATGGAAACTACTATTTAGTTTTTAGGGTTTAGGGTCCCCCTTATAAGTAGATAGAATATGGCTTTGGGTATATTACAATAAGACCGCCCATGTACCCCATCGTCTATCTACTCAAGGGGGACTATATCCACAAAGCACGACCTGGTCAACTTGGGTTATGCGACCAATACCTGAACCTCAAAAGCAGGCATCCATAACACCATGATTCTACATCGAGGTTCAGGTACCCCTTTTGCAACATGAGTTTTCAAGGACATATTGACTCCGCCCGCACTTGCTGCATATGGGGAGCTCCACAAATTAGGGGCTCCTTTTTGAGATTCCTATCATATTAGGTTTTAAGGCTGTAACACATTGGGGTCTTTGTTTGTGCTGTCAACTCAGCTTTGCCCAAACCTAAGCAGCCCTGCACCCTCAGCCGAACGGGGCCCAGGCCAGGAAAGCCGCAGTTTTTCCACTTCCGGTCTGCGCAGATACCTGATTGGCTTCCCAGACAACTTTGAGACCACCAAGCAGTGCGCACCATTTGGGCACTGGTCTTGATTCTCTTGATCAGGCCTATGGCTGAGAGCATCATTGCAGGGTCTGCTTTCCGCACTGTGGCATGGTGCTCTTGCTAGAAGATGGAGCGACCCTTTGCCGCGGAAAGCTGTTGACAGTGTAGCGGTGGAGTGCAATGTAACAGTTTCCCAAAATAGGGGGACCCCAATGCCCCAATATAGACCCCAATATATTATAATCCTTACTATAGGGACCCCCCAAAAAGGTACCCATAATTTTGGAAACCACCATGTTTGCAAAATGGACCGTTCCGTTCCCCACAGGATTCAAGGTCTGGGACGAGCCTAACCGTCATCTGGATCCATGCGGTATCTACACCAGACTCATACCTCGAATACGGTGTGCAGGGTACTAAGTGCAGGATACTCCATATGACTCTGGCCCTGGGCTCGGAAAGTTGCGTCCCCCTGCCTGCTTCTGCAGGCTTGTGTCTTGGATTAAGACTGTCATTTTGCTACCCGAAGCCTTTACAGCATCTGAAAAGCTTATCCGCCCTTGTAGACGAGCACTTAGGAAGGATTGGGCTCCCTCCAAATACGACTCCGCTGAAACATGCACAAAGAGAAGTCCTTGTGGGGCCATTCTCGGGCGTCATGCTTGTTTCTAGGAGTCTAACCCTTGTATCCTTGAAGTCACTGTCTCGATGCAGGGTGTAATGGGAGCTGGAGCTTAACAGTTTGATCGGAAACCGAAGCCTTTTATCAATCATCATGCTACAGTCTTCTCGGGCCTAAAGCGCCGCAACCCCGAAAGATCCGCTCTTGCAAGGGCATTTGACCGAAATCCAAACCCGACTTCATTCTGACATTTCAAGTACCATATTGCATTCAAGGCCACTCCGCCTTACGCATCCTCTTCATGCCGCCTATGACACCTTAAAAGCCCTTGCAGCTCGAGTCACCATGACATCACTTCCTGCCAGAGTTGGGATGCCGTTGGTGAAGACTACAGCAAAGAGCCAGAGCTTGTTTGGAGTTTATGTGAGGGGTCAGGACCTTTTTGTTCCAGAGACATAGTCTGCTTTTACGCATCAAGCACGGCAAAGACCCACAGCCACACCCAATGGGTACCTGCTCCTGGGATGCAATCTGCCTGTACTGCAGCCTACGAGCGATGGCAAGTACCACAGCATCTTCAAAGCATGTCGAGCGGCTGCTTCAACACTTTGCTTGGCTACGGAGATAGCGGTGCATGAACATACAACGCCATGGAAAGCGGGCCCGTTTTTGCACAGGGTCCGGATTGATTAATACGGAATTATGCGCCGAAACTCCTCATCTTGGGGCTTCGCGCGAAAGCCGCGTTACAGAGCCAGAGGAACAACAACAGGGTCAGATTCCATTGAAGGCGCACATGCTGCAGGAATAGTTTTGTGGAGTCAAGGTTTGAGGGGTATTAGGGCGAGTAGGGGCGCCTGAACACACCAACAATGGTCAACAACTCAATGTAGATTACCAACTATGTCAACGTCGCCTTCACACTGGCAGCCGACTTATAGAAGCAAGATGAAGCAAATTCATGATGCACAGCATCTTCGAAATCGCATGGACCCAACGCATCCCCTCAAACCTCTGTGCAAACCCCACAAACCCTTGACAAAATCTGCCCCAGCCTTCGAGTACTGCAGGGATGCTGTACTTCTGGACTGGCGTGGGGGTGTCATAACCTGCAGCCCGGTGCACATACAGGCTTGTGTACCTGCTTGCTGGCACTTTCTTCGGCCTGAAATGTGCTACTAAGCACTCGCCTTGGTCCGTACTCCAAGTTTCCGAATACCAAATGGGCTCTTCAAAGGCCGTTATAGGCGATAGCTGTCCTTGCAAGAGCGGCTACCTGGGCCTTATGTCCCACTTTGTTGGGATATGCCCGGAGGACAAAACCTACACGCAAAAGGGCATCCAGGTTCATCCCTGATCACGAGGTAAGCATACCTGCGAGCTTGTCCGACAGGACTCCGGGGTTCTGGCTTTTCTGACAGCCCAACCTTTGGGATTTCAGGGTTCATGGCCCATCTACCGGCGAGGCTCGACCTCTCACTCTAGGACCACATTGCCCGAAAATCAATTTTGCAAAGTGGCCACAGCGCTGGAGGTTGGCCGTAAGCTCATCCGGCAGACTGTACTTCTCACAAGCTTCTTGGAACCTGGGCAGAATAGCGTGGATGCTTCTGCTGCTGCCGCTACTGCAACGCATCTGCTACGGCTACGGGCTGCCGCTGCTCCCCTGACTGCTCCGATACACTTCTAGCACCACATGATCATACGGATCACGTCCAGCCAGCATGTACCATCGACTCGCCCATCATCCTTGCAGCACAGGCACGACGCAATGGGCTGCTCTCTCCCGGTGCCACCCTCAGGTGTAACTTCGATGCTGTCATACTTGGAGAAGTTGATGCCAGCTTTCACATGGTTTTCTCCGAAGATCCTTCTCTCTTCCATGTCCCACTCTTCATCTGACAGATCCTGGGCGACATCCATGCCTATGAATTCAAGGGTTCGCGCATGCCATGACGACCCGCAGAGGAAGCTCGGAACCAAAAATAACCCTAAAGCGTAAACAGTGGTTTCCAGTTTCTTTTCCATTATCCCAAGATAACCCCAATATACCCTAAACTCTAAGCCCTGAGACCCTTAATCCCTAACCCCTGTAATATAAAGACCCAGTCTCTCGGCTACCGCCTCGCTGCAAGATCTGTCTCTGGAACATGAAGAACTGGTTCGTCTCTCTCTCGCGTTTCATCTGCGTTCGGCGTTGCTGTTCGTTGAGGCCGCCGCCATTGTCATAGCCACCATAACCGCCACCGTAACCGCCACCGTAGCCGCCACAGGCTCTTCTCCTCTGCGCCATCTTCAGACCCCAGGTGCACCAAACTCACATGGATTTCTTCACAGGATTGAAACCCCAAAGCGTGAAATGAGTTCTGATCTAAACGAAGTTGCCCGAAAACATAGCGATGAGTTGTTCTGTGGAGGTGGTTGTCTAGTAGCAGAGCACGGCTTGATGTTGGATTGTTAGGATGGTCTGAGGTTTGTTTGAGGGGATGAAGTGAGGATGATATGGTAAGGTCGTGGTACGGTTGTCGTGAGGTATCGGATGGGATGTCAGGTTGCTGTCATGATGTCAGGTTGTCGTGAGATTTTTGTGATTTTGTGAGGTTAGCGCTGATGTGTTGTTTGTGAAGTGTTCGTATGGGTTTCATGAATCGCGAGGTCGTGGCTCTATGGTTCTAAGGAATAATACTTTGCTTTGCGCACCTCTGACAAAGTGGTGCGGTAGTACGGAGGGGGAGTATGGCAGATCCGCCAAGGTCTGCCATGAAGAAGATGCCGAGCAAGCTTGTGTTACGGCCATGATTGAGATGAAGCAGCAAGATGAAGAAGCATTCAGACTTGAGCAGACTGGGCAAGGGCTTGACATGTTCACTAAGTGCAAAACAGCGCCGCTGAATCTGCAGCATCTGGAAATATCTGGAATTGAAAAGCAAATTTTTAAGTAAGCAGCCTCGGCCTGGATGCATCCTGCCTTTGAAGTTGATGGTTTGATGGCTTCGAGTTTAGGACCTATCAGTGTCCAGCAGTTCGTACCGACAGAAGCATAGATGGAACACAAGCAGTAGGATGTTGTAGGTAGGATGATGTGAGTTCAACCGTCGAGCTTTCCCGAACAGTCCAGTCCTCCCTGCGGAGCGAGCGCAAGCAGCTACGGCCAGGGAAGCCAAGCAGAAGGACGGCACATCGTAGCCTAACCAAAGGGAATTGAAAAGAGAGGCCTACAGATTCTTTTCGCAGAATGGTGTGGCAGTTTCAAAGGTCTGGTCTGGATTGTTGATCGAACCGAGTCATAGCCAACAACGAGGGTCAATGCATGAAAAAAACTCAAAGTAGCGACTCACCTATGCAGCGCTCCACACCCAAAAGCTCGTGTAGATCGGTTGAAAAGGCTCAAGCACTAACCCCACTCATTGACAGCTGGCTAATTTCTATTATATGACTATAGAGCCCTTAAAATGATCCACAATATAGACTGTTACCTTAAACCCTCTATCTATCAACATATATATATACATGTCCATATATATATATAGATAACCCTGAAAACTGTTACATGGTGGGACTTTAGCCAGAACCGTAGTAATTGCAATCACAGGCCGAGGGTACAAGTTGAACATGAAGCAACCCGGTCCATTGGGTCCTGCCCCTCTGTAACAGTGTATATTCGGGGTTATGTCAAGAACTATATACATAGGGTTTAGCGTAGCAGTCCATGATAGGGGTCATATTAAAGGTGAAACAATCATATTATGCATATAATCCAGCTGGTTACTGAGTGGGGGCAGTACCCAACCTATCCATCTTATCATCCAAAGCGCTTTGTCCCTTGGCTTGCCGTTCAGGCAGGACGACGGGCACACGAGTCTGCGCCGGCAGGACACCAGGCGCTACGAACGCAGGGGCAAGCTCCTTAGTTGCTCCAAGGCACTGCTCGCCTCCCTTAAGCCCCCTCCCTCAGGATGATAAATATCCACCCCGACAGAAAATGGTACTATATCTGTCGTAGTCATGATCGGGGGGGTATATACTCCCTACATATACCGAATATAACCCCAATGCATACCCAGGCGATTGAGTCTTTTGTGTCTTTCAAGCCTGGCAGAAGTAGCACAAAAACCATCAATACGCTAGAAAGTACGACGGTTTTCAGAGCGGACCGGAGGATTCCCACTACTTTTCAACCTTTGGGGTTTCAAGGCTCAATAGCAGCACAAGTGAGTGGTAGCGGTAGTAGTCGTCGTAGTGGTAGTGGTAGTAGTAGCAGTAGCAGTAGGAGTAGCAGTAGCAGCAGCAGCAGCAGCACTGGTGTGTTGTGTTGGTTGAGCCTAGCGCGGTTATACTTCTCTTACAGACTATAACCACAAGGAGGATACAATCATACGATAGATTGGAGCTATAGCTTTCCCAAACAAACGACTACAGTAGATTGGTTTGGAAGTTTGTCCTCCTAGTTTTTTCTCTTTGGGGGACCGCTTGCTCCTGCTGGTCACCGGCTGGCATCCTACGTTAAGATGCATGTGCTGTTTGCCTTTGATTTCTTGTAGGAGGAACGCCGCAGCATTACATGCATCTTGGATGTACTGCGTGCAATCAGCTAGACATGTTCAAACCTCTGGCAATGAAGTGATTCTTGACCATGTCTACAGTCTACAGGAGGATAGAACCCATGGGCCACAAAGTACAAGTGCAACTAATCCCCTACCTCTAATATTAAACCCCCACACCCCCCTAGCATGAAATACTCCCAATATACTATAATTACAATACACCACATTATGGGAGTATCTAATATTAGGGGGGGGCGGGGTGGGGGAGCTTAATATTGGACAGCAAGGTTCCATGGCGGACACTGAGCACAAAATTGGCCGCCAAGGGAAGCAAGCAAACTGCTGAGCCCAAACTGTCGGCAAAATTATTCACCCAATCATTTTCATTGTCGTCGCTATTGGTACCTTTGATGGCTTCTGCTATTGCTGCTTAACTTTTGCATGTCCTCTGTATTTCATCATTTTGCGTGCGCCTTGGCGTTGCCCTCATCTTCACTGCGGTTGTCATTCAACATCGCTCTCTCGCTGTCTCCCTCATATTGCTTGCCATTGTCCAATGGCTCACGATCTGGGTGCTTATGTAATCAAGATCTTCATGGCCACGGGGGCCGTTCGGCGTGTTGCAAGCGTGCCAAAGCTATTTTGCGTTTAACCTTCTCAGTCGTGAAGACAAGGACGATCTTAGTCATTGATATATGACAGAGTGTGCCCTTGCATTGCCTGTAGGCTTTGTGGGACAAGTTTGGGCACAACCTCGTGGCATAACCATCTGCTGGAACAAGATGGGCTATCTTAAGTGTTACGGCCACCATGTGGCACAGCTCACGTTTTCGCTACATCAGCAACAGCAATGAACGAACAGCAGCAGCACTGCCCTGGCTGCGTCCTCTACAAAGACGTTTCCATATCTGACAGGGGTTGCCAGCAAATTTACAGCTGCTTGCAGCATTCGTACGTCTAGCACCATGACAGCTCCTGAGAACTTAGGCAATACTACGGTTCACATACTCTACGCTCAATATCGCTGTGCGAATGTCAGCATGTACCTAGTACCTATAGTCCGAGAAGTCCCTACAGTGTAGACCTTCGGACCCTTTGAGGTACCATTACCGCTAGCTGGCCACGGCTTGGTATCCGCGCGGATCCTTGGAGGCCTTGAAGATCTTTCGCGCATCTTCGGCTGCCGAGATAACCTCAACGGGAGCAAGATCAGAGGCAAGTATTGGCATATGGGGGGCTTCAAAGACATCTTCGTCTTTTACAGATCATGATTCACATAGCGGTTGTGGTAGCAGTAGTAATAGTGTAGTAGGAGTAATAAGGCTAGTGGTGCTAGTAGCAGTAGCAGCAGTCTCAGTAGCAGTCGCAGCAGCTGTAGCAGCTGTAGCTGTAGCAGTAGCAGTAGTAGCAGTAGCAGTAGCAGTAGCGGTAGCAGTAGCAGTAGCAGTAGTAATAATAGTAGTAGTAGTAGTAGTAATAATGGTAATTTTATTAGTAGTAATAGTAATAGTAATAGTAATAGTAATAGTACTATTAATAGTAATAGTAGTAGTAATATTAATAGTAATAGTAGTAGTAGTAATAGTAATAGTAATAGTAATAGTAATAGTAATAGTAATAGTAATAGTAATCGTCGTCGTCGTCGTCGTCGTCGTCGTCGTAGTAGTAGTAGTAGTAGTAGTAGCAGCAGCAGCAGGAGTAGTAGTAGTAGTAGTAGAAGAAGAAAGAGAAGAAGAATCAGTAGTAGTAGTTGTAGTAGTAGTGGTGGTAGTGGTCGTGGTCGTGGTAGTGGTAGCAGCAGCAGTAGGCGCCCTCTATCAACTATGTGACTAAATTAAATGTTCCCAAGCATGCGCCCTGCAACAAATTGGGAAATCTTCACTTCTGTGATGCGAATGGCTAGAGACTCAAGAAGGATTGTCGGATATCTCCATCATGTTCAGTAGACATGCCAGATCGGAAGTTGAACCTTCGGGTGGGAGCCCAAATGTCCGAAAACAAAAAAAATCTGCATGCGACATGCCCGAATCCTTGGAAAGAAGGCTTTCGGGGTGTAAGGCTGCAAGCAGGGCTCGCCATTTGCTTCTAACAACACCTCCTGATTCAAACCCAGGTACGCAACTCTCTGCTGTTACACTACGACTGCTACAACTGTAGCTGCATCCCAACCTTCACTTGCATGTCCTGGAAGGTCTAAGACCATACTGACAGGGGAAGAGCTTGAGGAGAGGATCCAGCAAAGACCGAAAGCAGGCGGGGTTCTTCGAACTACGTAAGGATACCTTAGCTACTACCTACCTTACCAGGGACCCTCAAGGGGCTCACAATTCAGAACCCCCCCCCAGTTCTGATTCCCTCCTCCGAACTCAAATCACCAAACTTACTGGTGGTTGGTAGGCAATATAAGGGAATATGTTATAGACGAACTTTACTTCTATGGGGATATATAGGGATTCTATTCTCGTCTTCCCTACCAAGGACCAGTAAGCAACGCTTGGGCCACGGCTAACTTCGGCCTTCCCAGCCTCAAACCGCGAAGGTGCTCATTCCTGTGAGGCCTGACCTCTTTCTTACCTGTTGCTACTGCAATTCTGGTGATTTTAAAAAATTTAGGGTTTAGGGTTTAGGGTATAAGGAGACTCAATAAGACCTCTGTAAGGCTCTGTGCACTTAACCCCGTACTGCCCTGAACCCAAGAATGGCTTTCTTACAAGGTCTTCGCTTGCTGCTACATTGCTTGGGATTTCTACCTTGCCCTCAATCTAGTCTTCTTCATCTTCTTGGGCTCTTAGGGCAGAGCCACACAAAAGTGTCAATCATACCAAGAGCAGGTTCAAGGCATGTGGATGCAGAAGTTCAGAAATTCTTAGAGACTTCACAACGCAAAACGGCTCATCTAGAGAATCCTAAAGTTTGGGCGGATGCACTTTTTCAAAGCCACGGATCTTGGACAAAAACCTACTGGTCAAGGGTTTCAAGCGCTCATTGTCAGCAAATGTCATGGCAACCAACACACCGCAGGAGTCACAGCTTCGAAGACAATTTGATGTATAGTAACAGGGCTGAGGAAATGCTCTACTCTATATCCGATAGACTAGAGCAGATGGGTGCCCCAACGCCGCCGATACTTGAGCGAGGGCTGGGTGTGTTCTGAAAAACCCTTATACCGCAGGCTCCAGATGCAAAGAATAGTAGTTCGGACAACTTCGGTATCAATTCCCACGGAAACCCCTTAGCTCCCTGCTCCATGTAGATATTGGCCAAGGAGAGCAAACACATCGCCTCAAGTTTTTTGCGCTTGCATGTAGTATTTCGCGTACAGAAATCGGGGGGTTCCGCATTTTGGCTTCCTTCTTGTGCGGCATGAAGGTTTGAGGAGACTTTGTGGTTTGGGGTCGTGAAAGGCTCAGAGGGTCTCGTGGGAGTTCTCGGTCAGCAGGTGTCCTAGTACATGTCTTCTCAATTCTTTGCGGCACCAGTAGCGTGGAACTTGACCTTTCAATGCCTGAGCATATGCATCCTGAGCGGATTTCTGCGTCCATGTAGCGGTAGTTGACGCTTAAACCTTCCAACACGTTGCAGCACCTCAACAACAGAAGCCTGTAATCTCAAAGCAGGCCCCTCGTCCCGGCCCGCGACCTTCAACTAAACAGGACAGTCATGTCGAGATAAATGCAGACATGTTCTTGATCAGGCTCTTCATAGCAAGCACATCGATTTGGCGGAATGAGAACTGACCGTCTGACCTGCTGAAGCCAGAAAACGCGGATTCTTGTAAGTGGCTATACGCCTATAACTGGCATTCAAGAAATAGGCCAACACAACTCACCCTTCAGTAAGCACTTGTCCATGCCGTTCTTGCCGCCTCGGCCCCCTGCTGTGAGGTCTGCGCTCCTAGTGTTGGCCCCTCTGTCAGGTCTGCACCCCTCCCTGCCCCTGACAATAGGGGGGTCAAAAACAGCTCCCCAATAAGGGCTCCTCGCACGCAGCCCCACTGCTCTGAGGGTTCTGGCGGCCCAAAACACATTTTTTGTCTGAGGACCTGCGGCATTGCACCAAGCCCTGTTATACCTCCAGGTGTCATTTTCTGTTATCTTTTCCATTTTGATTGTTCACTCTTGGACTGACAGCACACCACGCTCCAAAACCTGGCTCCCCAACTTACAGCTGTGCAGCGAAGGTGAAACTCAAACGATGGGGAACATGATCGCGCGACTCCCGCGAAATCCGAAACATAACGTGCCCAGCATTACTTAAGGTATCAACCACCCATTACACAAAAGAGCTCACCTGCATGTCTGAGCACGAGACCTGCACGAAACTCTACCAAAAACAAGGAGGGAGGCCATGTGTTTACGACTAAGATTTTGAGGTATGTATATGTATAGGTGCCCTAAACCCTAAAGCCTGAACCCCTAAACTCTAAACCTTAAACCCTAAGCGCCTTAGTCTCAGCACAGGCCCATTATGGGGGTGTAGAGATGGTAGTTTCCCAAAATAAGGGGACCCCAATATAGACCCCAAAATACTATAATCCTTCTTAATGGGACCCCCAAAAAGGTACCCCCTAATTTTGGGAAACCCCCAGATCAGTTGGCCAGCCTCCCCCAGCTCATCACGCTCATCTATGCAAGCCGCCTGCTCCTGCACTTTCTGCTTGGGATTCAGTTGAGGGCTTAGGGTCCACCCTAAACCCTAAACCCTCCCTAAACCATAAACCCTAAACCCTTACTACCATTACTTAGGGTTTGGGGGGTCATTTTGAGCTTAAACTCTTAAAACTTCGAGATGAAGGAAATATGAGCACCCAAAGTAATGGTAAGTTTGTATATTATGGGCTTGAGGGTTCACGGTTTAGGAGGTTTCATCTGGCTGCGGTGCCATTCTTGTGAAGTTCATGCTCTTTGGTGTTGATGTGGCAGAAAAGGAAGGAGAACCGCACTAGAGAGATGAACATAGATGAGGCTTAATTGTCGAGATGTGGCTTGATCATCAAGGTTGTAAGCTTGGGGATTAAAATCAAGACGATCATGGTCTTTTGACACGCTATTCTGAGGCCCTCAACAAGGATTACGCTTTGATTTTTCACATCCCAGGCTTGTCTTCTACTGTTGCAACTTACTACGGTTATAATTACTACTATTACTACTATCACTATTACTGTTAAATTGTTATGCTGTTACTACTATTATTGTTCCTCTTAAAAGTACTACGATTATGTCTGGTACTACTATTTGTCTTACGGGAGGATGGCGAACACCAAACTACTGCGCGGTAACTCGTATTGCCCTTGCAAGGTCTGAGGACGCGGTGCGCTCTTCTTGCTGAGAAACAGCATAGAGCCTGGGTTGTAAGGAAGCTGATCAGGCTGGCATTGAATGATTTTTGGACTTAGTAAGTCTACCTACTAACTATTCCCAATGACCCCTGTGGCAAGCTCATAACCCCTGTCACAGAGTAGACTTAACATCCTCCGCCTCCACCATCACCAAGTAAGACGTCGAGGGATGATTCTTGCACGTATGGCTGTGCTGGAAGAACTACTTGGAGGGTCAGGGGGACTTAGTAAGTAGGTTAAAAACCCCTATAACCCATATAGTAAACCCAGCTATCCCCCCTATTAACCTGCTTACGCTTCCCCCGACCCTCCAAGTAAGGTAGATTCCTAGGGGGGTCAGACCCCCCTATGAAGAACCCTAGCGGATAATTCTTAGGGAGCCCTAGGACTTCTTAGGTTCAAGGTTTAGGGTTAGGGCTTAGGGTTAGGGTTTAGCGTCTGTGTTATCTCTGGGCCCCTGTTTCCAGCTGCATGAGGAGATTGCAGCCTGTTTGAGCAGTCACAGGCTTATAGGAAACATGCCCTCTTGACAGACATAATGGTTAGTCCCAGAATATGCTTCAAGCTGTGGCTTGCAGCTGTTCATCTGCCACTTTGCTTTCCATGTTTTACCGCTTCTTTCCTATGTATGACACCCCCATATTCGCATATAGCCTATTATGTTCCTATATTATTATACCGAACTTATACCCCCATATACCTCTACGCTCCGCAATCTCAGGGTCAGGTCCTGCTGGAGCAGCATGACAGCCTGCTGACCAAGACATGCACATTACATCAAAGCTTCAATGCAACAGCTGCCGTCTGCATTCATTGCTCTACGGCCATGCCCCACGCAGAGGCCCGAAACGACGCATCCTAGATCCTGCTGGGGTAAGGGCAAACGATTGCTTGAACGATCGCTTCGGCCCTGGCTTGTTTTCGCAAGTCAGGTCCTGGTCAAGGGTTGCTGACTTTTTGCAGGCTGGGTATTGCAATCCTACTCCGATGGGTTTCGTGACTTCCTCAACCAGCCAAAGAAGACAAACATCCTTCAACAAATCCATGAACAAAATCCGCAAATGACACTGTCTGCGATTTGCACACACTCAACGCGCATCCAGGCATGTTGCAAACATAAAGCTCGCCTTCTCTGACTTGTCCGGCTGCATTAGGAAGACCTTTCCGCAGTTCAGTTCAGATATGCTCATACCATGCCAAAGCTGGTTTCCGCCTGGTCACCACATGTGATGACAAATGGCGGAAAGGCTTAGTTCAAGTACATCCGAAAGATTTCAAATCGTCCATGAGTAGGCAGAGTCAGAATGCAAAGTCTTTGCTTTACGGGGAGAGTCTCTCTCTCTCTCTGTCTCTTGCTCGCTCGCTTGCTCGCTCCAGCGACATGCTTACACAATTTCACAAGCTTGCACATACCGTGCATGAAGATGCAGAGGCCCGCACAGTAGCAAGGATGCTCAGGGCTTCACTGCGTGATGTCCTGTTGACTGTGACCGCTTGCACGTGATGCTGTGGGAGGTGGATGTTGCAAATCGGGTCCGTACAGCTATTGTTGTTATTGCTACTGTATTCCTATGAGCCACAGTCTAAATTCCTAGTACCCCCTTAATATCCCCTATAATAATCCCCTATATAACTTACCTTCTGGAGTTTAGACTATAGCTCCTATGACTATTGCTGTCTGTATTACTAATTGCGCTCCCTCCTTGAGGAATCCGGGCAGCTTCGCTCCATCCCCTGTGACCAATACCAGCTCCCCCACCCAGAAAGGACAAAAGCCACCTTTTGTAGCTACCTTACATCTAAACACGAATATACAAGCGTAGAGGCATGGAGTCTGAACATTACAGACCTCCCCTGCCAGAGAATGCTACAAGTACTTCAGCGGCCTTTGCCCTGCCAAGTAACAGGAGCCCCAGACCATTGAGGATCAGTACTATTTATTAGAGCATTCACAAACAGAACTGCGCCAGTCTTTGTCAGCGCGCAAAGATGATTATGTAATCCTTGCACAACCTGTATTTGAGGAGTGTGACTGCAGGTCTGACAGCATCATTGCGACCGGGAAGAGGACACTCGCTCGGTCAGCTTCCTCTAGGAACTTCTTTTTTGAACAGAAAGCTGTTCCTTCGCAAGCAGTGCCACAAGGCTCATGGTGCGGGCTACGGGCATGTTTCGCCGATACTGCCTTTGCTGAACAGGTGTTTCTGAAGCTCCCTGGCTGTCTTGAAACGCGGACAACAGAAATCTTTGTGTCGTGGTGCTAGCCTACGCGAAAGCGATACACGTTCAATAACTCAGCATAGCCGGTCCTTTCACCTAGGCCATTTGCAAGCCGAACAGCACTGCGAGCGTGATGCTCCGCCTGCATATTCAACGCGAAGCCGCATTCTTTATTCTCGTCTACGCCTGGTCTACCAAAACTGGATTTGCTGCGGAGTTTCCATACTGTGCTGTCTTGAGATGAGACCCTGCAAGAGAATGTCGTGCTGGTGTAGGATTTTGCCTTCACCTAGCCCATGTAATGAAGGAACACAATGGGCAAAAAGAACAATAAACAAGTCAAAAGGGCATTTTTCTACATAATTTGGGGGCATGGGTACCGGTAGCTACCTCGAGTTGTTTTCGAGTACTCCGGCGATTTCTCCACAATGTGTTTAGCCTACTTGCGGCATGCCAAGCACAGTTCACTCTTGCTGCCTGTTTCACATGGTAGTTTCCCAAAATAAGGGGACCCCAATGTAGATGCCAATATGGGGGCCCCTGAAAAGACACCCCTAATTTTGAGATATCCCAAACCCTACATGATAGTTTCCATGTTCTTTTCCATGGTCCCTTTCTAACCTTTTTTCACAAACAGCCCCCTCCACCCCAACTTTGAGAAACCCACGCATACCCATGCCAGTGCTCCAGGCTGGACTGCCTCGATTCTTGTAGGAGGAGTTTGGTAACCCCAGCCCTAGAGTGGGTTGCGGTTTAGGAACTTACATTAAGTTACCATAGTGGATACATACATACATACATACATACATACACACACATATATATAGTAAGTGATAAGGTTTTCCCAATTGAGTAACTTAAGTTCCTCAAACCACAGACCAGTAGAATAAGCATCCTGTAGGAGTCCTACGATTGCCATAGGGTCCTTATTACAGGTCTTGGGGTTGTTTAACCCCCCCCTCCCACCCCCCAAAAAAAACCCTAAACCCTAGTTATTGTGGATGTCTTCAACTAACTACTGGCCAGGCTCTGGCCACCATCGGCATGATGGCACTCAAAGGCACACGCCTAGATATGCCCAGAAACCACGAGAACAACGCAGCGCATGCATCACTGTAGCCAAGACATGCATCATTCTTCGTGCTGTAGTTTTCAATTACTGATATTGCTACTGCTCTGTCACCAGTACCGCTGCTAGACATGATGACCTTCACAGACCTGTTACAGATTTTGTATAATGAGTCAGCACTGGCCTGCTCAACCTGCCCACGTTCCATGCACACTGTGGCCATTGTGCAAAGCCTCAGCAACTGCACATTTGGGGCAGCGCTCGCCGTATCCACAGTACACCTATGCTTTGTCTTCTCAACATGTTGGTCTGCACTGTTGAGAGACCTGAGTACGGTAACTGGCCGCTCATGGTGCTTTTGATTTGGGGGCCCCAGGCTTGTGAGCGTCCGGCCGTGTGACGGGGAATCTGATTCTATGCATAATTGACACGTAGCTACCTTCATTAGCCCCTCAACTTCAAACTGACATGGTCTCAGTCAATAAAGCCGTCTTCTGTGCTCCCTGCATATGAGCTTCCTTCCATCGATCGCCTAGCTCCTGCGCACAGCGCCATTGGTTGCTTGCGCTGGTCCATAGCGGCCCAGCATGTTGGCGTGGGACCTTCTAGCATAGCAATTCGAAAGCAACACAGCTACATCGAGCAACGGAGACCGGTGTCGAACAAGTAGGCTTTGACTTCAGGACTTTTTTGATTACGCATCTCTTTGTGCAGCCCTTCAAGCCAGCTGAGGCCTCTTCAGCAAGATGCAAGACAACTGCAGACTTAGGTTTCCAGAGGGAAAATTGATGCTGCTTTTATGCCTATTGCAGAATCTCTCAGCTTTAAAAATGCCATTCCAACCGGGTGCATGGCTTGCAGTGCATGACTCCTAAGGACTCACAGTTGTAGCTTCGGAATGTAACAGGCTTAGCAAATGCTCAGAACCACAATGCCAAATCCCTTACAACATGTAAATGCCACATTCATTCCTGACCTTCGTAGTGACTCTTAAATCCCCAAGATCTCAAATCTGAAGTCTCCAACATCTGAAGCCACAACAACCTATTCAACAACCCACCTTCAACCTGTTAGAAGGTCTCGCATCCCTACAACTCTAAATCGTCACCTAGGGCAGGTTTGGGGGGCCCCATGAAGACTAGATTTTTATGGCTTCATGGGGAGTAAAACATGTTCAAAGCTACCCCTGTCACCCCATCTCCCGAAAGGCCACGCATGCATCCGTACAGAGCTGGAGGATCCTCGTGGCAGGGCAGGTTAAGGCCTCATCCTACAGAACACCTTAGGTGGACCCCCCACCCAGTAATAGTGACTATAGGGGATATTAGGGATGATATTAGGGTCCTCTTATATTCCCATTTTACCACTATTACAGGGCGGGGGGTCATCCTACAGAACACCTCTCATTTCATGATCCCCTAACCCTCGTGTTCAATATCTGAGTGGTTGTCGGGGTTATGGTCCCTTTTTGGGTCCCTATTATAGTACGGCACCTAATGTTTAGGGTACCCAAAAAGGGACCATAATTTTGACAATCACCCATTTCCATTATGGTATGCAATATTATATTGGGAATTTTTAATGTCAGGAGGGATGGGGATTTTGATATATGTATATATATATATATGCCCCGTTAAGGTTTTAGACCGTAGCTCATATGGTGGTGACCTGTAGGCTCCCTTACCTGTGAGGACCTAAGGACTTCTGGAGGGACCCCTGATAGGGACCCTTGTAGCTTATGGGGGTTTATATGGGGACTACCTAGGGATATAAGGGTTAAATAATGACTATACAAGGGCTATATATTGTAATGGGATTAAGGGTCCCTATCCGGGGTGCTTCCTAAGGTCCCCAGAGAGGAACAATCTCTGGCTGTTGGATGCTATGCATTTTCAGGCCCCAAAATCAGCCCCAAGTCACCTTTGTCATGACTAAACAAAAGGAGGACAAAGGGGCAAATGGATAACCTTCAACTGTAGTCCCGTAAGACCTATAATAGAAATATTATTGTTGATAGTTCCTCAGGCTTATACTATAATAGGAATTTAAAAAAACGCAAGGAGACTACAGGTAAATGATCATTAACGGCAGCCTGAACCAAAGTCATGTTCTGGCAATTTGGAGGCATGCCAATAACCTTCAGAAACCAGCTGTTCAAGCAAAAATGGTGGGGGTTCCCAGAATTAGGGCTTCTTTTTGGGGGTCCCCATGACAAGGATTGTGACATTTTGGGGTCTATATTGGGGTCCTTCGGGAAACTACCAAATGGGCGTGGACCCCAATAACGCTAGAAACAATGAGCGGAGGATCACAAGGACAAAAACCCATCGTGAATGGACCTCAAAGAGGTCTGGAAACATCATCTCGCGACCCTCTTCAGTCAGTTACGCATCCCAAGCCCAGGCCTACTTTCATAAAGCTCAGCCAGCTGCTGCTGCTGCTACTACTACCACTACTACTACTACTACTACTACTACTACTCCGGCTGCTCCTGCTGCTCCTGCTGCTGCTGCTGCTGCTGCTGCTGCTTACTACTACTACTACTACTACCACCACCACCGAAGATGCAACTCTTCTGCCAGCAGTCCTGTCGAGGCCATCCTGGCTTGCAATCAGCTGTTTGTGAAGTTAGGCCGCGCTTAGGGCTCTGCAAAACCCTAGTGATCCAAGTAGCCCAATGTAGGTAATATAGGGTTCAAGATATAGGGTTTAGGGAAAGCAAATGGGAAATAACACGGAAACTAGGAGTCTGTAGGAATGTAGCAGGTAATATTCACAGACTTTAGGGTTCAATGTAGGTATTATGTGTATACTTGGACACCTGGGGAAACCCATCATGAGGCGTGAAGCTGTGGCGCATAAACGGGTGAGGGGGTTGTCATGTGCTTGGCACGTTGCCAGAAAAATCTCAGAACTGCCAAACAACTACACAGGCAAACGACATGCAGAGCAGGCACTGGAGCCCTACAGTAGTCCCCAACAGATCCAAAAAACCACAAACTGCATACGTGATCTCACGATTTGGGACTGCAGCGCCTTCTCCACGATCGATTTTTCGATGAGCTCCTCCAGAGCATCTAACCTTGCAGCGAAAGGTTCATAAGTGTCTATTATAATATGAGACGTTCGCGCGGGTTTCCCAGAGGTTTTTCATGCTGGGATAATCTCATACCTATCACTCACTGGCCGCTAACATCTATGGCATAACTGACATAACCGTCTATACGTAACATACACCAGAAATCCTCATACATGCGCCGTGCATTTCTGCATAGGTAATCTCTCCAACAAAGGCCATGGATGCAATCTTGGGGTCTCAAAATGAGCCAACCGCATGTCATGTCAAGTCTCTGACGGGCACCTGACTTTCGAGAGTCCCCTATCTTTGCCCTGCTGGGTCGCCAAAAGCCTTCGAGCCTTGGAGCTTTGCACACACCATGCAAGCGTAACCCAACTACTTTTCCGCACATTGCCTCAAGCTCCCTTAAGAATCGACATATGGCGAACCCCTATCACCACGAAGTTTGCAAGCAGCTTGCGCCCCTGACGCCTAATCTGCTCAGATGCCCTCTGAAACTGTTAACTTGGGAGTCAATGCGGTTTGGAGAAGTAGAGGACACCGAAACAAATCTTGGCCACTGGAAGATCGGCAAAAACTCAAATCTGGGATATGTTTATTATCTTTGTTCGCTTGGGTCTTGAAGCCAAACTCGAACGCACCCTTTGACTTCCTGAAGGGTGTAGTTGCCAAACAATGACGACACCTTCTTCTCCCCCAAACTGAAACTAAATGCTGCTTGTGTTGCTGACGGGCGGCCGTTCCTGATCCTGCTCTTGGAGCTCGCGGAAGGCGTAGCGCACGACCTGGTGGCGCGTGGCTGAGGCCCCTGCGCGCCCAACTGCTAGGATCCGCATCCCTCTTGCGAATGCGGTAACTCAAAGGCTTATTTGGGCTGCGTCACTCCTCTCATATCTTTGTGCGCGACTACTGCATGCCGGCTCTGACGGCATCAAAATCAGGTCGGAATGGCGCAGGGGTGGCCCGTTGCAGGCTATATGCTTCTACGTAGAGCTGCCATGGGTTTGGGGAGGGTGCGCGACTGTGAGAGGAGCCGAGAATGAGCACAAAAATGAAGCGAGGTTTTCCGTGAAAGTAATAATCACAGCCGCACCCGTCTGTCTTTGTGACTCACCTTGCCATAATGCGTGAGGGGCTCGGGCAGCCAACGATTTCAAAAAGCTGCGAAAGAAAGCCACAACATCAAAATTGTGGCTACTCTACTGTTGTCATGGCGCGTAGTCGGAGAGTGCAAGCTGTGCAAACTGTTCGGCCATGCGGACGCACCTTCGGCAAAAGCATGAAGCTCTCCTTGTACGTTTACCGGATGGTGGTTACTGATGTTAATGACGATGAAGAGCAAATACTCCTGCAGTGTATGTGAAATGATCACCACGGAAGTGCGTACGCAGTGCATGATCATAGAACATGGCCGCGAGAAGTACATCAAAGTAGAAAATTGCGCCGTGAAGAAGTCTGATACTCCTTCGGCCTCCTGGTTGTTAATGTTGCGCTGTGCTAAAATCCCCCCCCCCCCATACAAGGGCCCCCCCAGAAAAAATCAGCCGCTCTGAATAAGGCTCCCACGGCACTGAAGGCCTGGAAGGCCCTGAAGATTACTTTACAAGGTATCGTCTGGATTCGGTCCCACATTTTTAAGGCCCCAGAATCCAAACAGATTTAAGAAGGTCTTCCCAACAATGGCCTGAAATTGAACGAGGGCTGGCCAGAACAAATTGAAGAAGGTCTCTTCAATAAACCCTGTGCAACGTAGGGACTGAAGGAATGGAAAAGACTGAGGACACGATATTATCGGGCACATTCGTTCCTCCATTCCCGACTACAAGGTGATTGAGAATAATTTCATTTGCCGGTTTAAGGCCATTTTGGCACTATTCCCTACATAAACCACCGTTTAGGGGGAGGTCGGGTGAGGTCGCTTTAAAATGCCCAGCTATTACTAGCAAGCAATAGGTCTTCTGAGCCTCGGACGGCCTCAGAGCTGTAGCTATTGGCGATTGGCTTGACCATCGCTGCAAGACCAGATTAAATACAATTTTGAGGCCTCTCTATTGGACTATATTATACTATATATACTATACTACAATTGCATAAAGATTCTGCGGCTATCATATTGGAAAGTATTCAGGTGCTTGTAGTATACCAGGCTGGGCTTTCTGCTTGCCTTAACCCCACGTAGCCAATTGATGAAGGCTGCAGGTAACAAGTCAGAGCAGCTGCCTACTTGTGGAGCTGCAAGCAGCAATCTGACTCGGTTTCTGGGTATAATCCCCTTAAGTAAATAGAATATGGGGTATATGGGGATCTTAGTATAATATACCCAAGGCTACATTCTATCTACTTAAGGGGGACTGTATGTTCATCTGGGTGGCTGAATTTCAAGTTGCCACCTTCAGCAAGCGCCCTACCCACATCCCATACCTTGGGAGCCGGAGCGACTGCCAAAGCTGCTGTGATGCAGCCTTTACTTAAGTAGATAGAATATGGGATGTATTATTGGGGTCATATAGGGAGAATGGAAAAGAAAATGCAAACTACTATAATGGGTTATATAGGGCTCCTCAAAATAGAGATACCATGGATACAGGACATTCATGCAGAGCAGCCAATGAGCTACGATACATGCGTGGGTTGTCGAAACAAATTTTGCGGACTCTGCATTTTGGGCGTCAGGCTATGCAGAGGACCCCGACAAAGAACCATGACTTGTTTGCAAAGCCCCCAGAACCGAACACAGTTTTGAAAACCCACGACATGGCTTGTTGAAAGTTTGCCAGAGTCCGGGATGCATCTGAAGCAGGTAGCGACCGCTTAGACATTAGTCTTGGACTAGCAGAGGCCTACTCGGTTTGAATAAGTTGCCATGTCCCTAGGTGGTAGCATCTAAGTTGGGTGCACCAAGGGCAAAGCTTTTTTTGACAGTTGCCTTATAGTCCCCCGTAAGTAGATAGAATATGGCGTATATTGGGATCTTATTTAAATATACCCAAAGCCATATTCTATCTACTTAAGGGGGACCCTGAACCCTAAATAGTAGCTTGCATTTCCTTTTCCATTATCAAACCCTAAATACTAGTTTCCATTTTCTTTTTCACCATCCCAGTATAACCCTCATAATCTATACTATATGTCATATTCTATCTACTTAAGGGGGACGATACGTCACCGCAGCCTCCCCCAAGGTTAGTCCTGGACTAACACCAAGATTATGTTTTTGAGACAACGAACCTTAAAGGGGTATATAGGTTAGGTCATCCCCCCTCCCAGTAACTGTCCTTAAAGGGGCCTTATTTAGGGGGTTCTCATAACTCCTATAAACCATTGTGGTAACAGTTACTGCAAGGGGGAATGACCCAATATATAGGGTTACTTGGAGGGTCAGGGGACGTAGTAAGTAGATTAATAACCTCCATAACCCATATAGTAACCCCAGTGATCTCCGTTATTAACCTACTTACTAAATCACCCTGACCCTCCAAGTATTATTAGGTTTGGAGGGTTTAGGGTTTAGTTGATATTAACCCCGCCCCAACTCCTCTTCTATTAAACATTCCCAGTATATTTTAATACCGCGATGGGGGTATTCAATATCACGGGGTAGGGGGTTTAAAATAAGGGTGAGGGGATTAACACATACAGTGGGATAGGAACACGGCCACAGTGACACACGGACGTCAACTCGTCGCAGGCCAAACTCAGGAGAGATTGCGTGACAAGCGTAGCCCTAATTTTGGAAAAACCCTAACCCTACAACACCCAAAATCCATCTATACCCCAAATGACTACATAACCCCTATAACCCCCTTCGAAAGGGAACCTGCATATGTATGTATATATATATATACACATGTATGTGTATATGTATATATATATATATGCCACGCAAGGTTGGGGTCGACGAACCAATTGCAAAAAAAAAGCATATACCCAAAGCCTGTTCCAACGAAACGATTCAAGCCTCTACGTTACCAGTCCTTCAAGCCCCGAGTAAAGCAAGCCTCCGTTTCATCTACCTTTTTGCATTTGAGTTTTCAATTCTTTAAATACTTGGGCCTACTTGGGCCTCTGCACTCCAAACTCTCGAACCCTAAGCCCTGAACTCTACAACCCAGTCAGCACTACAATTTTGCATCCAGGGTATGATAATAGCAAGGGATGGGTGTCTAAGAGTGTTCCGGCCCGGTTAGCAGAGACCATCAACAATGGATAACTCTGACAAGCGATCTGAACTTAATCTGAACTCACACTCCCAAGCATCATCTTCTCGGCCTTTTCGCAGCCCGTGTTATTGCATGTGAGATTGTCCTAATAGGGTGGCATATAGAGTAGGCCATAAAGCCCTGCCATTTGTGGAGGAGTGTTGAGACATGAGTGCGGTCAGCCTCATTGTTCATGGCTGCTTGCTGCTACTGCTACCGTTTTGATCTGCTGCGAAGGATCAAAGTTTACTGGCGCATACGTCATAACAGACTGGCCGCACACGTTGGACCATGAGAAGGCAGCGCGTTCGGGTGCTTCTGTTCAACCGGAGCTTTCATTTGACACTTAACCTAAAATGCCGGATCATGTTCTGCCAAGCTTTCTGAGGGTTGTGCTGTTCGACGTCACCTTGCTGGGCAGCAAAATACACTTGCCAGGGAGCTGCTAAAAAAAAAGCGGCTCAATTTTCCTGAAAGGTGTCAGATGTATCGGGTCTCTCCCTGCGCAAAGAACAGGTGAAGCAAGGACGGTGATTGTTGGGCAAACCCGAAGGCCCAAAATCCAATATGTTGGGATAATGGAAGTTAAATGGAAAATACTATATTATATAGGGTTTATATAGGGGTTCTATAGGGATAATGGAAAAGAAAATGAAAACCACTGCTTAGGGTTTAGTGTTTCCAACCAATAATCATTATGTATCCTCCAATGACCTTATCACATCCCCCAAATCCCTCACTGCGCAAAGAGCCACCATGCTAAGGCACCATGACATGAGGTGCTTGTCCCTGGTTCTCAGCCCTCTAAATCCTGAACAAGCATAGGCAATTTGGGGCCAGTGCTCAGCTATGTGCATGTGGAAAATTCTCCATACTATGGACTTTGTTTGACGTGGCATGATGCACAGTATACCCGCTGCATGTTGGGAAAAACTGGAATGAGGCAAAGTGTAGGAATCTTCAAACTTATAGATTTGTCTCTGGAGCCTTGCGATAAGGATTATGCTGTGTCTTTGATGCATAGGTTTAAACCAACTACCCGAAGGAGTATAGTAGTTTCCCTTCTATTCTCCATTATCCCCTAAATTACCCCAATAAACTTAAGTAGTTTCCATTTTCTTGTCCATTATCCCCTTAGCCTCATATAACCCTAATACACTATAGTAGTTTCCATTTCTTTTCTATTATCCCCACATAACCCCAATGTAGTGTAGGTCTAGGCCGGCAACATGCAGGATGCGTCTACGTGCCCTCATGCAGGCAAGTGTCGCTAGTCGTCCAGCCCTACCTCCTCGGACCACGGGCCCTCCTTTTCCTGGGCTGATGTCAAAGAACTTGAAATTATAGTCCCCCTTAAGTAGATAGAATATGGCTTTGGGTAAACCATAATAAGATCCCCATATACTCCATCTTCTATCTACTGACGGTGGACTATAAGTTACCAAAGTTAGGGAACCCTGTCATTTACTTTATACACCCACTCTGGAAGCTTTAATTTAGGTTCCTTACCAGCAACCCAGTTTCCTGAGCAGGCTTCTGGATTGGAGGCTTTGCCCCAGAAGCGAGTTTGAGCTCCTGAAATAAAAATCCTGGGACTGAAGTCATGCCGACCCAAACTGGGATTTTGGGGGGGTTTCCCAAGATGATGGGTCCCTTCTTGGCGGTACCTTTACTGAGGATTATAATATTTGATATTTGGGGGTTTACATTGGGATCCCCCCATTTAAACTGTTTTGGGAAACTACCGCTTAGCGTCTTAGTAGCGAAACAGTTTGTGCCTGATGTACGATTCTCACTCCAAATCGCCCAACACAGAACTCCATCAGGTTCTGCTGAACTCTTGGGCAGCATATTTGCCGAACCTTCGGCTATGTACTGAATACCTGGCCCAGGCACCATAGCAATCTGCCTCAAACTACACCACGAACCCTTGCCGCAGGTCGTGGCGCTATCCATCCACACACGGAGGTGCTCAAAGGCAGTACTTACTTGGAGGGTCAGGGGGACTCATTAAGTAGGTTAACAACCCCTATAATTAACCCATATAGGAACCCCAGCTATCCTCTTATCAACCTACTTTCTAAGTCCCCCTGACCCTCCAAGCAGGCTAAACCTTGCAAGGCTTACTGGGAAAAGATCTAAGCCCAGTTCTCATGTAGTTTTCCATTTTCTGTTTCAGTTCCGTCACCATTCTTAGGGGAGGCCTGCAAGGTCAGGCAAGGCCAGACCATCGTGGTGATTTGGGGGTTTCCCCTAATTAGGGGTTGCTTTTGGGAGTCCCTATAATAGAGATCATACTTTGTCTATATTTGGGTCCCCTATTTAGGGAACTACCATTTGGCAAACCTTCGGCAATGCCGCCAGATGTGTGCTCCCGAATTGCACTTAGGCCTTGACGGGCACCTCCCACCTATAGGACTTGAGCCACCTCCGTGATTTGAGGGTCTATAATATTTTGGAGTCCAGAAGGGTCCCCCTATTTTGGGAAACAACCTTTTGGTTGTTGCCAAGACGGGTATGACTTGCAGATTATGTATTGCAGTATCCTAGAAGCAAATTGTATCAAAGGCCATGTAGACATCGGTTCGTCTTACACATGTTCTCATGCCATCCACGCGGACCCTACGCAAGTTGTATCAGTACATCCTCCCACGCACGGAATCTTCAGCCGAAGATCTTCATCGGGCGCTCAACCCCCAAGGCATCGATTTCCTCTTCGAGAAAGGCAATTGCCGCCTGTAGATGAGGGAGAAATGCAAACCCTAAGCCCTAGACCCCATGCTGGATGCTCTTCCGGTTTGAAGGCTCGGATGGTGCTTGTGCCAGATCTTGAGTACATGGGGGCTTACCAAATTTGAGGGTAATCTTTGGGGGCCCCTATAAGAAAGACCATAGTAATGTGGGGTCGGTATGGGGTCCCCCTATTTTGGGAAACTACCTCTTCCAGCTTCCGGAAGGTAGGGCCCTCACATTCGCTTAAACGTGTTTAGCCTGGGCTGTCCCCAGGTACATAGGGACGGCTCGTAATCCACGTTCACACAGCCCTTGAGGGCCTGGATCATCCCATTCCCTTGCGGCTCTACAGCTTGCCGTTGAACATGCACCCAAGGATGCTGGCAGTTCCACATTATTCCTCTTCTCCAACATACAGTGCCATGAATCCTGTAGCTTTCAAAGGAGAAGGTTTCAGTATCAAGGCCATAAGCAAGGAAGGCTCCCACTCTAGGGTCCATGGGGCCAGGCTTTGGTGTATGTCAGGGCATGACATGGGTAAGATTCTCTGACAGACCTCTAGTCTCTACTGTGAACCCTGGACATTCCGGATGCTTTGAACGCTACATCTAAGCTCCCTAAGTCGCATGACACGAAGCAACCGCCTCTGCAGCACTTTGCTCCGCCAATTTCCTGCTATGCACCGTTTCTCCCTGAAAGACATGGTCGTTGTAGGCCACCTGAGATCATTCAGAGTCAGACTTCAGAGGGCAAGTCAGACTGGTTTTGCGGTTCTGGTTCTGATGACATGGGTCTGGGGGTTTCTCTTGGAGCCGTCGGTACAGTAAGAGCTCAAACAAAACACTCGATCGAGACTTTCAAGTCGTGATGCTAAGCGGACGTTGCAGACCCAGGCCGGCGGCTGGTCGCCCTCCTCCAACGCTTCGACCTGGTACTCGATGTCCTCCCTGGTGATCTCTTTGCCCACCACAAGCTTTAGCAGCCCGTTCAACACGCTCTTGGGGTGCATTGGTTCGGGAGCGGCGGGTCCAGGACCCTTGCCGCTTGGGGGGGCACGCGAGGGCTTTGGTATGGGAGTGGGCTCTGCATAGCCTGGGAAGTCCGAGCAAATGGCGGCCATTGCTGCCGAATGTTCTGCTTGCTTCTTGGAGGTGCACACTTCACCCGTGAAGGTGGAGCTCAACCCAGGTGCTTGCACAGTTGCGATGAAGCCAGGTCCATCTGGCTCTACTGTGTAAGCAATCTCGTCCTTCTGCAAGGTGCCGACTCGCAACTGCTTGGTATACGCCTGCTGGAGCCTACCTTTCCAGTTTTCATTTGCACCAAGGTCATCTGCTGGAGGCTGGGAAAACTCACGTGCGCGTCCATTCCCTGCAGGTGGCGCAGGTGACAAATGACGCCCGGCCCATGCCGCCGGCACCTGTTCATATCCTTGGTTCACTTGAGCCGCGCCCAAAACCTGGGGGCCGGCCTTCTATCCAATTCAAGACTTTATCGTTTTTTACTTATCGTTTTTTCCCATCCAATAACACACATGTGAGAACAAAGGGCCTTGGGGTGGATAATTACAGGCTTCGGCTACAGTAGGCTAGAAGATCTAATCTCTTCCCCCTAATATCAAAACACCCCCTAATACTAAACAAAAATCAAGTGCCTAAAGATCCAGAAGACTACTTTCAAAAGGGGAAGGCTACTTTTAAACGGGGCCACCTAATAATGAATTTGGCGGGGCTTTGAGGTCATTAGGGTATATAACCAGAAATAAAGGGATAGGGATCCCCTTGATTTTGATCCCCTTGATTTTCTAGGTTATTACCATTTTAGCTGTATGTAATTGAGTCTCAATTGGTTTTCCTTCGATTTCATTTGGTTTTAATCGAATCTTTCTTAGATTTCCGTACGTTTTGGTTGGTTTTTCTGCGAACTGAATTCGATTTCAATTGATTGTTAATGGAATATTAATTCGATTTCAATTCAATTGATTTTTACTGGAATTTTAATTCGATTTCAATGGTTTCATTGGGTTTTAAGTCGGTTTCAATTTTCTTTTCAAGGAATTTGGATTTGATCTTAATTGGTTTTAACGGGAATCTATTCCATTTCAATTGGTTTTTGATAGACTTTTAATTGGATTTCAATTGGAACTTAGTTAGGCTTAGAATGATTTGAACTCGAATGTAATGGATCTTAATTCGATTTCAATAAATGCATGATTCATTGTTCCGTGTCCATGGAGTCTACTTAATCAAGGTGATGTTATTACCAGTTTAGCCGATTTCATTCGATGTCAACTGATTTTTAAATATGTGTAAATTCGATTTTAATTCTTTTTCGTTGGATTCTAATTTGATCTCAATTGATTCTTAATAGAATTTTAATCTGATGCTTTATAATCGAATGCTAATTTGATTGCAATTGTTTTTGAATTGGTTTACTTTCCATTCCAATGGTTTCAATTGGATGTTAATTCGATTTCAATAGGTGTTCATTGGAATTTATTTTGATTTCAATTGTTTCCAAGTGGAATCTTGATTAAACTTCCAATCAATTTGGAAATTGCTTTTAATTCGATTTCACTTAATTTTTACAAGGAATCCAAACTAGATGTCAATGGATGCTGAGGGGACTTTCATTCGGTTTCAAGTTATTTACTAGAGTTCTCATTCGATTTCAATTGATTTTAAACGGTTTTACTTGAGTTTTAAACCGATGTTAACTCGAACTTACTTTGATTTCAACTGGTTCTTGATGGAATGTGATTTTAAGTCTATTTCACTAAATACTTAATGCATCTCAGCAGAGGCCCTGCGCATGCCTGCACTCTGTTGAGATCCTGAATAGAGCAGGCTCCAAAAGTGCTTGGGGTCCATATGCAAAATAACTACGTTATCGTTTTCTTACTCTTATCGTTTTCCCACGATGTGGCACAGGCCGATGAATTGTGTCAGCTCCATATGAAACCCAATTACCGGGTTTTGTCCCGGCTCACTTGAAGAATCAAAGGACTATTTGGTTCACGCTCTTTCAGTGGAATGCATGAAATGCTGTACAGGTTCCAGGTTGGACTTCTGAGCGTCCATCCCCTGCCCCAGGAGCTTGAGGCCACTCGAGTCGGCCGTCTTCATCGAGTTGCTGCCAACGGTGACGATGGCGCAAGACCTCCTGCCAAACCTTCAGTAGATCGGCCGTGGACACGGACAAGTCGAGCACACTGCCGTGCAACTGCCCTGCTACATCTTCGAACTCTTCCCACACAGGCACGTCTTGCATTCTCGCTGCAGAGCGCGTTGCTGCATGTCCACGCATGGGCGCCTGTCCTCCCGCACGTATGGGTGATGGCAGTGCTTGCCCTCCGCCGCGTACCGGAGGAATGTGAATAGCTTTTACTGGTGCCAGTCCTCCAGCACGAATAGGCGCGTGCACACCCGCACGTATTGTGCCCCCTGGTGCAACTGGCCCTGCTGCGATTGCGAGGGCAGCTCCTCCTGACCTCTTTCGCGTCATGGCGTCGATGTCTGCGCTCAGCGCGTCAGCAGCTGAGCGCACTTCCAAAAGACTTTATGGAGCCGTAGTGGATGTACAGTTGCTGGTCTATGGAATGCAGCTGCCAAGCCTTGCGTTAGCTCCCAAATACTGCATCAGCTGCCCCTTATACTACAAGCGAGACGTGCCCAAGTTTACCCGTGTCTTAGCTTCCTGAAGCCAAGGATGCGATGATGCGGGTTCGGCATCTGAGGGACCAACAAGCAACCACGCCAACTGCGTCAATAACGCAAATGGCGATCTATCATTTGAAGGCATGCTTGGTTGGACGAGGCCGCTCGAGACCGTGGACCCTGCAGGCATTAACGACTGCTTACGCACACATGCGCTTAGCGGGACGATGTGCATGGATGACAGTGTGCAAGATACCTTGAGTTGGTAAAACCCCAGAAATAGCTGCCAGCATAGCGAAGGCATGAAGAGAGCGCGGAATACTGGATGGTCTTAACTTCGGACCCGGGTTAATTTGCAAACAAGGATCCCTAACAAGGGTTCTCAATCCAAGTGCACCCATGAAAGATGCCAGAGACTGAGGAATTGCTGAGGGGTCAAAAAGGCTGCTTAGGGGACTCTATTCAGGTCAATGCTTTTAGAAGTCTCAGTCCTGCACGCTGATGCACACTTTGGCAACAAACAATCCACTTCGCAGCTTCTTCACTGATCTAAGCTAGCTGAGCCTGAAAGAGCTAGTGGCTTGAATACTCGAGTGACCCCCTTGCAAAATCTATAACCGCTATTCTACGAGAGATTGTAACCATCAACGGTACATGTCAATCGCTATCGGGGTCTGGAGCTGTCAACTTTGGACAGAAGACCCGCAGAAACTTTCTCTGTCGTTGATGGAGGAGCTCTTGCACCACCTAATGAATGTTCTTAAAGTACTGCAGCTACGATTCATAGCCCCTTGAAAGGGTGGCACCAGGATCTCCTCTATCCACACTAATCCGCCCCCCCTCATATTAAATGTTCCCATTGTGGTATACTACAATCTATTGGGAATGTGTAATTATCCTAAGTAAAAGTTTCTATTTTCTTTTCCATCATCCCATATAACCCCAATATAACCCTAACAGAATTCCTATGGCCCATATAGGGCTTAGGATAGTAGGGGGGTGGAGGTGTTTGAATCAGTGGGAAGGGATTATGTGCCTTTGCTCATCGGAAAACTGCTCTTGGGTCCGCCGCGGAGCCTGGCTGACGGGCAGCTTTGGTGTGCTGATAGGGTTCACGGTTTAGGCTTTAGGGGACAGACTGGTGTTTAGTGCCTATAGAGTTCAGAGAAAGGGGGATTGCCTTCAAAATCATGGGATTCGGGTTACCCGACCCCCAAAAATGCGAGCCCTATGACTATCATACGGTGCTTATAAGTTCTGACTATAGGGGTTGGGTTACCCGACTGTGTGATGCCTTGGAACCCTTCAAGGCGATTTAACGCATTGTCGATTTATCTGTTTATCCCAACTTGGACATAACCCTAAACCGCGCGACAACCCGGTTTCTTTTTGGGTTGCCGGAATGACCTTTGACTGCAGGTCTTTAATGGGAAGCTTTCAGTTCAACATCCATGGTTTCCAATTCTCCGACTTGTTGCCCCATTGTCCATTCTGCTAAAACTAATGCAGACCCCCCGAAATATCTGGACTACCGCGGACGCCCGCCGATTGATTTGAGCTCCTAAATCTTGAGCGTGTACAGGGAAGCTTCGCTTTCGCAAGTAGAAAAGTTTGGTGGGCGCACGCTGGGATTGGGAATCAGACGGGAATTGAAGTCTACTTAACCATGTGTGGAAACTTGTCGTTTCCGACAACCGCACTTTCGCATGAGCGCCTCGGACCTCAAAACGCCCCATCAGCTACTCAGCATAAGCTGAAGGCACCCGTATACAATGTACAGTTAGCTATGCCCTACGCCTGCGGAGGAGGCTTTTCTGACCGTTGCGCTGGCAAGCTTCTCGCATATCTTATGACAGCATTCATATTCTCCTTAAGGATCCCACGTAAGGGGTGATGAAAAGCTCCCCACCAATTTAGATGACCGTTAATTCGATTATCGTCTTATCTTACTCTTGTCTTATCGTTTCACAGGGTTGTGCAGCATGGAATCAGGGAAGGGAACAATGTGTGCATGTGTGCAAGCATACGTCTTAGTCTTCATAGCCTGCATCCTTTGGGCAGGCTTGGGAGCTGCGGCCTTTCTTCTACGACCCCTACATGTGGGGATGATCTAGTTATATGTGAAGCCTAAGCAGTACAAGCAGCTACAGCCGCTAAACCCTAAGCCCTAAACCCTGTAATAATATGGTAGGTTCCATGTTCTTTTCCATTATCCCAATATACAACCCCAGTATAAGCCGCTACAGCCCCTAAACCCTGAGCCCTAAACACTAAACCCCCCTTTGCCTCAGACCTTCCTGGCGTGAAACATGCTTTGCATCGAGCTCTTTGGCTCGCCGGCCTTTCCTCAAACTCCACAGCCGGAATAACCCCCAATGGGGTAATACTAGGGTTATAGGGTTTAGGGTATATTGGGGTTGTAGGGGTATAATGGAAAACTAGAATGGAAACTGCTACTTAGGGTTTAGGGTGTGAACTTTGCTGCATGCTCTCATATGTGGCTCCTTTTAGGACTGGTACTGCTTTTGCTTGTGTGAAAAGGGGGTGTACACATCCTTCCAGGCCTACCTCCAGCTTTGGGAAGGCACTCCGGGAGCTACCAGGCAAGCCTGAATCATCTCTTCCACGTGAGGTACTGCCCCCACCCAGTAACAGTCTATATTAGGGGTCCTCTTAAGGGCTATATGGGTGGTTGTCAAAATTATGGTCCCTTTTTGGGTCCCTATTATAATACGGCCTCTAATATTTAGGGTACCCAAAAAGTGACCATAATTTCGACAACCAACCATATATAACC
>CAJNIZ010012223.1:0-10146 GCA_905231905.1 Symbiodinium pilosum | reverse complement strand
AACCTTTTTTTTTTTCTGAATGTGTAGTGGCACAGACAGAAGGTGTCATTCTTAACCGGGTACTTGGGGTTCGGGTGCAAGTATTTGTAGTGCAAGTTTTTTCGGGGTGTATCTGATCTTATACAACTCTAGAAGAAACCTGGGGGTCTAAGTACTTAGTAAACCGTGTAAACCGTAGAGAATTTGAGCACAGGATACCCACATGAGAACCCGTGTGGGCCGAAATCGTGTAGTGCTTCAGTACTTGGACACTCAGCGAAGAAGGGGCTGAGCAAAACTATGCAATCCTGGTTGGGTCTATCTTCTGCCATGATTTAAGGTTTGGGAGGTTTTAACGCTCATTGAAGTTAATTAACCATTGGTTCCTCTACTTCCGCCCTCTATTCTACTCCCCCCCCNNTCAAAGTTATTTAGGGATAATTAGGCCTAATTGAGGTTAATTGAGGTTAATTGAGGGGGAGCCTAGGGGGTTTGGTATAGGAGGGGGTAGTAGGGAGACCCATGAGTTAAAGACGACTTTGGATTTGAGACACTTTCTTATTTCTATGTCACCCTGAACCCCAAACCTTTTGCTAGGAACTAACTTTAAGTTGCGGTATAGGGGAAACCATATTTCTTACTATAGATACCCCTTATGGTAGCATATGTATTGTAGGCCTGCTTCACGGGGTTGCTAAGGTGTACGTCTTGTTTTCTATGTACGACCCCTAACCAGGGCACTGAATATGATAAGAATGTAGATGAACAGTAGTAAGAGTGGTTCAATGATGACGTTTGAACAATACGGCAGATGCCAACAACAGTCGAGCCAGAAGGACTAGGTCAAAGATTGTAGCAGTAGGAATGCCGAATACATCTTCGTTTGGTGCCTCACCTTGCTTTCAGGAGCATTGTGGACCCACTACCTACTCTCCCATGACGAAAATAAATACGAGGCTGCCTAACTAGCGCGGGGCCCCACATAGATTACGGTGAGGGTTTATAAGTTGTAGGGCTGCATGCTTGTTTACGCGAGGCGAATCAAAGGCATAGATGGGTACGAAGCAATTGGGGGTCCACACGGCTCCTTTGATGCTCAAGGGACTTGATTAGCACGAAAGCTCATATCCCGCATACCCTTCTGAACAAATTCCGGGTTTCTGCCCTTACATGAGTTACGTACTAACCTTGCAGGTTTATATATACTTCTTGCAAACCTATACTACAAGTACCATGGGTATTACCTACACCCCAAGCTCTCAGCTACTAGCTACTCGGAAAGCAAACCCCAAGGCTAAACCCTATAGCACCGTATAGTTGTATATCCCCAGACATATACCTTAGGAGGACCCCCCACCCTGTAATAGTGGTATAATAGGAATATAAGAGGACCCTGATATATTCCTTATTATCCCCTATAGTCACTATTACTGGGATACCTATCTACACCTGGAACCCCTTGAACCCGCAAGCTTGAGCTCCCAACCCTGTATACCGAAAAGAGTTATCCTTACATGTACCGACAACTCCCCATAAACCCTAAACTCTAAACCTTAAGCCCCAAACTCTAAGCCCTTTTATTAAGTCCTCTTGACGTGCATTTTCCATCCTTGACTCCGGGCTCAGTTTTTTATGGATGGCCAGGAGGCATTCGAGCTCTTTCCCCCGAAGCTTCAGGACCCTAAACCCTAAACCCTAAAGCTCTTTCCCCGAAGCTTAAGGAATCCCTAAGGGACCCCAGGGTCCGCTTCAGATGGTTTTTGGGTTAGGGTTTAGGCTTACTTGGAGGTGCATGGGACTTAGTAACTACTTATTTCTGGGCTTATAGCCATTCTCATAAGTGCGGTAACCCCTATAAGGCCATGTAAGGGGATTATGGGAAGGGTTATAAGCCCAGTCTCAAATAGCCACTAGGTCCCATGAACCTCCAAGTAAACCTCCAAGTAATCCTCCAAGTAATAACCTTACTTCGAGAAATGGTCACACCACTTCAGAGCCTGAACGCCAATGGCACTCCGGAGCGCTTAGGATGCTACACCCTTATCCAGCGGCCCGAACGTCTTTTACTTGGGGATATCACAGTCCCCAATCTAAGGTAAGATTATGTCTTACGTTGGGGTTTAGTAACGTTTATAAAGAACATAATCTCTCTTGGTTTGGACCACCAAGAAAAAGCTGACTCAATTGTAGATAGTTGGAGATATAGAGATGCACATTGAGGGTTTGGAGTGTGAGCGTGACATCCTCCCAAGCGTTGTTTAATCGCGTCACGTGGGGGTAATGGGAAATTACATATGGAGCCCGTTTTGCTGTAGCATTTTGTAAGTTCAGGGAGTCTTCGCAGTGCTCTCATAGCCAGAATGTCAGGATGTATGTCCAATGCCAGAGCACGTTGTCAATATCTGTAGCAGGGTTGCATTTTTTCACATCCACAAATATGATACGCCAACAGTAAGAAGTCCCCATATGAGCCCAAGCATGTCCACGGAAGTATGGAGTACCAGGGCGAGGGATAGAGATACCCTCTTCCGGGAAACAAGGAGACCCGGAACATTCAATTACCATCTACTGCTATTACGCAAATACCTTCCATAGGTAACCTATACCCCCTACATAGTAGGGCCTAACTAATTGCAATAGGGGTTTGGTGTATACCGCACTATAAGTAGATATGGATTATATACCTGAATTATACTGATACCTGCAGAGGTTTCTACATTACACGAAGGAGACATAAACCTGTGTAAGGGTTGAGTTTGGGTCATAGAGCTAATGACATGCAGCTTCAAAGGGGATGTCGACGCGTCAGTGCAGTTTGAATTCGTTTGAACAGACATGATCTAGCGCTCTCAGCGGCCTATAAATAGCAGCCATTTTGAGAGTTTGGTCGTCATGCTGGGTGGTATTTAATATTCAGAGAGTGCAGGGCACTGGTAGGCCTTAGATCCCTCCTGACACTGAAAATATGCCTGCCTGTTCCTTTGTGTCCTCATACGAACCATCAAGCATGTTTAATGCGGGTTTAATCGTAATCTCTTCATGCTAAATGCAGAAGAAACGAGTTAGTTTTAGGGGTGTTATTCATTTGAAGAAGTAGATAGGGCTGCCCTTAAAGTCCTTTTGAATTCCATGGAAAGTCAGTAGTTCTTCGCTAAATCAAGTGAATACACATTCGAATGTTTCATCAATTGAGATTATTTCAGTAATTAGCCAACTGGGTGATTAGTTGATCATTCCGGAACCCCTCCAAATCCCTATTTCATTATTAGGTTGCCCTTGTTAAAGTAGTCTCGCCCTTTTACAAGCGCTCTTCCGAAATTCAATGCCCTTGATTTTATTATTTGATTCTGGGGAGGTTTTAGTATAAGGAGAAAGTGACTAGACCCTAAGCATAAACAGGGTTTAGGTGACCCCTAAGCCCTAAACCCCTAAACCCTAAACCCTGTAATTTAGCATGGAAGAACTGAAGGGAAAGTTCCCTGGATACTTCGCAGTTCGTGCATAATTCCGCTTCAGCGGATGTTGTCATCATACCATTATAAGATTTTTAGGATCTTTAGGGTTTAGAGGGTTTATGGGGTTCAGAGGCTTGATAGGGTTTGGAAGCAGAGAATATTAGAGGGAGGTTCTCCACATAAATACAACCCTAGTGGCCTGCTCTAACTGGCTTTTCCATATATGTAAATGTATACTTTGGTTGCACAAAGTATTTTCAAGGAACACCCGATGTCGCGCCATGGTGTCAACACCTTGTTGAGAGCGGCGACGATAGTCCGCACTGATTATAAATGACATTGTAATACAAATACTATAGATATTACAAATATTAGTGTTAAGAGTGTTATGACTTTTATTATTCGTTCAGGCTGCTGAAGTTCATTTTCAAGCAGAGCCTTTGTGCGCCTGGTGACCAGCATCACAACCTGGCACTGATGACAGGCACAGTCCGGTTATGGGACAAGAACGCTGGGCTCGCTTTTTTCTGTGTGCTTCAGGGTTTAGGGTTTAGGGTTTAGTTCAAGGAGATTTGCAGTGGTGATTCTATAGCTCTCTATTCTGACGTTCATGTGGGTGTTTTGTGATGCATAGTGAGCCTAGTTGTGCCCGGATAGTCTCGGGTGTCTTGCTTGTATGACCAGGAAGACAGAGCGCCGGCTTCTGTGCAAAAAGGTCACTGTGGAGCGGCTTTTTACATGCGGATATTGGCCCTAAACCCTACAACTCTAGATAAGAAAAAGAGTGAGGTTTTATGTTCCCTTACGATACCTGCATCCCTAAACCCTAAACCCAGAATAGTAGTCTCCATATTCTTTTCCATTGTCATTATTTCTATATAGCCTATATCCCTATATATTCCCGATACAATATCCGGAGATTGATTTGCCAGGTTTGCATGGGCTTTCTTGCAGCAGGTTTTTCTTTGAAAGCTGATGCCATTAGTTGGGCTTTCCCCCAAAAATGAGGTCCAACAGCCGTCAAGCGTAGGCCAGTAGAAGCCCTTGATTGCTTGGAGTGTCAGGGAAGCTAAAAGTAGTTATTCAGGATAACTGGCGTTGTTATGTGACTCACAGAGGCTATAATTGTACTTACGAAGTCCCCCTGACGCTCCAAGTAGTACCAGGGGATTGAATTATGAAGGCAGATAGCACGAACTTTCAAATCCAGGGCCAGAACGACTCGAGCTCTACAATAAGGACTATAGTATATTAGGATCTATACTGGGGTCCCCTTATTTTGGGACACTACCATATCAATATGGTTCGTTTACCAAAAAAGTCCCTATGTTTACAATCCTCAAAAAAATGTGCGTTTGAGCATTTAGGCTTTGTGGTCTCAAGTTCAGATTTCCAAAATCAGTTTTAGGGCTTAGGTTTCTGGGATTAGAATTTAGATTGATGAGGTTCATGTGACTTCCAAACATCTCTAGACCGTAAGCCCTGCAGTCAGGCCCTCTCTTCGTGTAAGCCTCCCTGAGCCCCCAGCTGGCAATTGCTCGGGTTGGCTCCTTCCCAAACAGCCTTCGAACTCGAAGTTTTATATGGGAAGTTTCATGAGCCTCTCAGTCTGTATTTTGAGAACACACTGGACGACCCTAACCCCTAAACCCTAAACCGCGTCAATCCTGAAATCCCAAATAATACGCCCAGATTGTCTGACAGGCAGGCGTCGCGCCCGTCCCAAAAGCCTCCCACCGATAAGTCGAATGAGCCAGACCCTAATAGTACCTAATAGTAGTTTCCATTTTCTTTTCCATTACCCCTCTAGAATCCCTATAGAACCCATATATAATTCCTATATAAACTATGTGACCCCTATAACCCTCTATAAAAAAGTAGATTCCTAAACCCTCAATCCAAACGTTCAAAGGCCGGCCTGAGTGGAACCACCTCGTGAAGGTCGCAGAGGCACTTAGGGTTTGAGGATGCCTTCCGGCCTTAGGGCTCCAAAGAGGGTTTAGGGTTTAGGGTTTAGGGTCCAAAGAGCCCAATGGGGTATATAGGGATTACAAAGGGTTACATGGGGGTTATATAGGGCTCATATAGGGGCAAAAAGGGGTTAAAGGGAGTTATATAGGGGTTATAAGGGGTTATATAGGATTTTATAGGGGTTTATGTAGGTATTACTTAAAGACTTAGAGCCCCAGGGTAAGGGAAAACTCAACATTTCTTTGGTGTCAGGGGACTGCGTGGGGATACTTCCCCAAACGTCGTGCAAACACTTTGGGGTTCTAGCGTTCCCTAAACCCTAAAAGCATCCATGTAGCCATAGAATATGCCTGTACCCTATATGGGAATCAGTTAGATGCCAAGTACATACCTAGTCTTCATAAACTTTGAACGTTCTCAAATGATACCTACATGCTGGAGGTTCACCGGAGGTCAGTAAGTAGGTTAATCACAGCGAGAGCTGACGTTATTATGGGGCTTCCAGAGATTATGAAAGATACCTGCCATGCCCCCTCTACTAACCTACAACCCTCAAACCCGAAACAAGTTAGTAGTTTCCATTTCCCATTCCTTACGCAGTTCCCTTGACCGTCCAAGTACATCATGATCCCTTTTCCTGGGGCTCTAAGTCTACCAAATAATACCTACATTGGGCCCGGAAGTCTATAGATATTGCCTACATGGGGCTATTTGAGATATAGTCTAAACTCCTAGCATCCCCCTTAATAAGCCCCATAGTAGTCCCCTATATAATTCCCCATATATACCCGCTTAAAGAAGTTTAGACTATAGCTCATATATTACCCTAAACCCTAAAACCCTAAACCCTGAACCCTAAACCCTAAACCCTAAACCCTAGCCCTGCAGTTTGCCACCCTCGAGCTTGGGAATTTGTTGAGGTGCGCGCGACGCCTGGTAAGGCGCCTCTCATTTGGATCGTCCTCGCCCTCTGGCTTGAAACCAGAATAGGGGTTTAGGGTTTAGGGTTACCCAAGGGATCCAAATAGCCCAATGTAGGTAATATTTACAGTCTTTGGGGCCCAATGTCGTTCATATCTGTATACTTGGATCCCTAGGGTTACATAGGTGTTAAGGGTTACATAGGTTACATAGTGGTTAGGGTTTCGAAGCCTAGATAGGGGTTTAGGGTGTGGGATTACATAGAGGTGTATAGGAGGTGAAGGATATATAGCAGGAAATGCAGAAGGCCCAGTATACCCTAGCTAGGGACCTTAGGATGCTGCCGGCGCGTAAGGTGATGTTTGGGGATATCCGGAGATAAATAGGGTGTAGGCGCCCAGAGGGCCTCATATACCATTCATTAACGAATATACCCGCAAGCTATTAGGATCCCGTATGTGATTTAAGGCGTACTTGAGAGGTACTTGGAAATCGAACTCCCTTCCAGAGCAGTGGAGTGTCCTGCGTACGCGGCTTTGGGATTCGGTTTGTGACTGCACTCGCGCCGCAACAAGCATCCACCTTGGTTTTCCGGTTTGGGCTGTCAGATACTAAAGCTTTTTTATTGCAATCCCTATTAAGTGTAGGTTAAAGGGCCTTCGGATAAGGTCTACTTGACCATCCTGGTTGAACTTCTTGACGGCTCAAAAAAGCGTGCTCACGTTTTTGCCCGAAATCGCACTCGCATGCTGGGGTGCTACGCCTAGGCCATTGTTTGACTTTCCTACCCTGACAAATGCGTTGTGATCCGCACGTTCACCGATTTGCTCTTGCATGTGCTTTTTACGTTGCGTTTTTGTCGTGCTGTTTTTGTTTTATTCTTGTTGTATTGTCTCTGGGTGACTGTTTCGGATTTGGATGTGTTTTGCATTTTGTTTGGCTTGTGTCGCCGGAACATCCTTGCATTTCAGTTGAAGTGCTGTTAGAGCGTGGCCGTTTGCATCTACTCAAGACATGACTTTCAGGAAATGAGCTGCCTAGGTTCAGGCAGGATCTTCAGCTTGCACAGTGCTCATACGATTACTAAGCTGGTCTTTGCGTGTTTGCTGAAAACAAATGCGATTGTTGTGATAGTGAGATTTTCCACACCTGTCCAGGTTGAAGGCTAGTTCCAAGTAAGCTTTGAATGCCCCAAATAAGGTCGCAATTCCTGACAACTAGAGCTTTTGGAGTTGTAACCCCATTTAAAACCACCCACAAATTTCCAACTGCGCTTGATGGTCAAAATCCTGCTTCACCCTAGGTGCCTGAACCCTCGGAATTGGTAGTGTCGTATTCTTATTTGTCATGCCTATCAAGCGAGTGTCAAACGGTCAAAGGTTAAGAACTTTGCGGATGCCGACTTCAACGTCTAGGTCATTCGGGTGCTGGAAAGCTGGGCATAAGCCTTCTCCGCACGGCACTTAGCTGCCTCCCCCAAACCCAAAGGGTCCATGTAGTTATATGGTATATACTTGGGCTTTAAAGTAGGTATATGGGAACCAGTTTGGGCCCTAAGTATATACCATATACCTACATGGACCCTTTGGGTTGGCTGCTTCCCCAAAAGCTCCAAGAACTTGTTCGGAATATACGTATTGGGATTTTCGGGGTGCTTCGGAAGCGAATGCATTTCTCTTCATGAGCTCGTTGCGTCTTTCCGCACACGCGGATCAGCCTAAACCCTAAGTCCATCCTCAGAGTGGTTTTCAGAGTTTGTGGGAAGATGCCATTCTCGTGCTTGAGGGAGGGCGGGGCACTGGATCTCTAAATGGAGAACTGAATGGACAAAACGGAATGCAAACCAAAAAGGGTTTAGGGTTGAGGTCTTTGAGAAAATGAGATGACGCAATCTTGTACTTGGCATGGGATGTTTCAGGAGTGCGCCATTGGCTCCTCTGAAAACCCAAAGAGTGCCATGCAAGACTCCCTATATTCCCTCGCCCCCTTTTGGCTGTGCGTTAAGCCCCTAAACCCAAGCCTAAGCCGCGCTCCAACCCTGGGATCCTCAAAATAGGGTTTTAGGGCTTAGGGTTTAGGGTGTTTAGGGTTAGAGAGTGATCTGGATTTGGGGGCTTCTGGCTTCTTGACACCAGTTTTGACATGATCTCCATCATGCATCAGCAAGCTGTTCGTAACGACTACGAGCTTGTTGCCAGCTACCGGATGCTTACGTTGGGTCACGTTGCAGGTGTTCCGTAGTTTGTACTGATCTGGATACAGGACTCCACCAGTCAGCAAACACTAAGTGCATTCCAGCCAGCACTGGTAGCTACACTCCAACACTTGTATCAAACTAAGGATATAGTCGTCAGTTGCCCTGTGTGACACAGCACTTCTTGCCAAACGTAACAGCGCCCCAAAGTTAAAAGAAACCCACGGAAAAGCAAAAGGCTCCAAGTACTTCTGAGAGATGCTTGGGAGGGTAAAGGGGTTCTGGTGTAAAAAATGGGCCAAGCCCAAAGTAGGTACCTTTCATGGATTTGAACAAAGTAGGTATCATTGAGGAGGATCCCCCCACCCTGTACTAGTGGTATAATAGGAATATACGAGGACCCTAACATAATCCTTATTGTCCTTTATAGTCACTATTGCTGGGCGGGGGGTCCACCAAAGGTATCATCCACAGACTCAGAGATCCGCACGCAAGGGTAGCCAAGCACCCAATGTTCACCAGCTAGCGTCCTACAGGCCCATGTTATGGTTTCATGGTGAGCACAACAGCTACCAGTTTCTGACTGTACTGCCATGGCACGAGATTGTGCCCCAAAATCTATGCCGCAATTATCAACTTCGCTGTTTATTGCACTCCTCGGAGCTCCGGCTTCGAAATTCTGTGGACTGCCGAAACGCCAAAGCAAAACCTTGGCTAAGGCACAATCGAATTGCGAGGGCAACTGCTACTTGAAGTCGTGAAGGCCGGGTCCTTGCCTGTTTCGGACATGTCACGACATACCTCTGCAGGAGAGTGAGTGATGTTCGGTTTTTGCTATCTGTCTTTCCTTGTGGATTCCTCTTCTCTCTTGAAGCTAAACCCTAAACCCTAAACTCGAAGCCTTAAATTTGGTTGGACGCAGAGCACTCATTGGCCTGTCCCACGTGTCGGGGCCCAGAGCTTCAAAGGCCTGAGCACCCTGAACCCAAAGACGGAGACCCCCTTGAAGAAACCCGGTTAAGGGTTAGGGTTAAGGGTTTAGGGTTGCTCCCAAAGGCGGAGACCCCATTCAATAAACCCTGTACCCTAACCCTTAGTAGGGGTCCTAAGTGCCTAAACCATCAGCCCTCAACACTTAAACTAAACCTCAACCCCAGACTTTTACGTCCAAATGGTTTGGAGGTTGAAGTATGGGGTCGAGGTTTAATTTAGAATCCAAACCCTAAACCTCCAAACCCTAAACCCTACAGTACCCCTCAACCCAGGCCCACATCAGCCGACCAACATGGAGGCATGGTAGGGAGCTAAGCTCTGGCTTTAAAGGGGTTTGTAGTCCCCCTTAAGTAGATAGAATCTGGCTTTGGGTATATTATAATGAGATCCCCATATACTCCATATTCTATCTACTTAAGGGGGACTACAGGGTTTAAGGTCCGGTCTGAAGATTCAGAGATTAGTATTTAGGGTACGGTCTGATGATTTAGGGTTTAGGGTAAACCCTAAACCCTAAACCCTACACCCATGGTCTCTGTGCTGGTCTCAGGGACGGCAGAGGCTCTTAAGAGTTTAATGCGGCACTTTCCACAAATAGGGGGTTTAGCGTGTAGGGTTTAGGGTCCAGGGGTT
>CAJNIZ010012222.1:0-10147 GCA_905231905.1 Symbiodinium pilosum | reverse complement strand
CCCCCCCCCCCCCCCCCAAAGGGTGAGCGAGCTCAGGCAACTTGAATGGGGCGATGGGGCGCCTCCACCAACCCTGAACCCTGAACCGGGTAACTTGTACCTTGAGATTCAGTTGATTAGAATCAAACCTTAAACCCTAAACCATTANNTTAGGTACTGCCCCAACCCAGTAGCAGCTAGATCAAGGTTTAAGGTGCAAGGTTTTAGGTACTGCCCCCCCTGCCCCCACCCAGTGACACTTAGATAAAGATTTAGGGTTGAGGGTTTTAGGTACTGCCCTCAAGAAACAATGAAAATGAGATTTTCTGCATGTATACGGGGCCCCTAAAACTCTAGCCCTGTAAGAAGCTGTTACTGAGCGGGTAAGTACTCAACCCTACCGTACTAGGATTTTGGTCAATTCGGAACTTTAGGTGGCGTTTAGAGTTTAGGGCGTTTAGAGGAATTACCCAGACCCCATAAAGGATCCAAAAACTGGGCCCACCCCCATTTATGACCCCGTTACTACATCGGGGAAACTAGGGACTTATTAGGAGGTTCCATTTTTTGGATCCTTTAGGGGGTCTGGGCAGTGGTACACATTGAATGGACAATCCCGTCTCGCTACCCGGGACCTCTGATCACCATGTTCCCCCGCGGCATTGCAGCAGGCAATTCGAAATCCACAAGGGCCGAGAGATAGCCCGGTGAAATCCCTGCCACGAGCTTCGTTCCATGCAGCCTCGCGATGGTGGCAGCGTTCCCACTTAGGGTGTTTTAACCTCTCACCTCTACGACCCTAAACCCTGAAACCTGAACCCTAAACGTTTGCCTTGTGGAGACGGGCTGCCTCTCGGAGCACTTTCTGAGCCTTGCACAGAAGAACCCTCACAGCTCGGTGCAAGTCTGCGCCAGGAGGGCTTATGGCTTCTTACGGGAAGGGATTATTCAGGCTTGAAGCTATAATCCCCAAACCCTTCACCCTGAAAATATGATTTTTTGACTTGACGATCGATGCATACATTACACTACGTGACACTGCATTTCATTACACTACATTATATTACATTACATTGCACTGCACTACATGACTACATTACACTACATTACATTAAATTACATTAAATTACATTACATTACATTACATTACATTACATACGCACACATCCACATACTTACTTACATACCTACAGGCATACATACAACACATGCAGAGAAAATGAAAGCTTCTGCGTTGCACAGGCGTGCATCTCTACGCTGAACCCTTGCGGCCCTTGCGGTGACCATGAAGCTTGGGGGGATAAGGATGTAAGATCTAGCTGTCCCCCCCTGCGCTGAATGCATGAAACCTTGCACCACCTAGTATCCCCAAAACACTGGAGTCGGGCATATACTTGCTACACCGGTGGCACGACTCAAAGCTTAAGCGTATGAATCGAGAACGAAGAGACAATGCCTCCTTCACACCCTGAATGGGGGTTTCCTAAAATTGGGGGGGTACCTTTTTGGCTGTACCCATAATAAGGATGAAAATATTCAGGGTGTATATTGGGGTCCCCTTACTTAGGGAAACTACCAAATATTCATACTTAGTGAAGATCGTGACATCCCAAAGCTGGCCTGCAGACAACACCATGATGTAAACCCCGGTAAGGGCTTACAATTCGAAGGCATATGAGCGGTAGTCTAAACTCCTTAAAGGGGGTTACATAAGTGATTATATAGGGAACTACTATAGGGGTTATTAAGGGGGATACTATGAGTTTAGACTATAGCTCATATTAAAACTAGCCACTATCTCCCTAAACCCTAGGGTTTAGGGTCTAGGGGAATCTCCACATCGGCTCTTCCTGCAAAGGGATACCAAAGACTTTCCCGTGACTCCCGTGCTGTCCTCATGAGAGTGCTTCTGCGTCCTTAGGCTTGCAGCTGTAGGGCAGGGAGGTGTGGTGTAGGGAAGTTAGAGCTGGCGCTATAAGTGCGGTAATGGAGACTCTAGCCTACTTGTAAATCCGATTATCCATATACCAAGGGGTCCAAACCCTGACTAGCTTCATGACAAAGGTGTGGGTTCAGGGTTTAGGGTTTAGGGTTTAGAGTTTAGGGTTTGGGGTTGGCCCATGGTTAGCACTTCTTTGGGAGAATTTGCCCTGAAGAGGGTATAGTCCCTATTATTGGGGTTATATAGGGATATAGGAAAAGATGGAAACTACGATAATGGTTTATACCCGTGGTCAGCATATACCTGAACCCTAAACCTCGTCATTGCCTTTTCCGGCATTTACGCATAAAACAACGCTGCAAGTTAGACCCTAAACGCTTAACCGTGCCGCCCGCAACTTCGACGCTGACCCACGGAACCGCAGTCTGCCGAGAAGCCCTCTAAACTCGGTTTAGGGTACAGGGCCAAACCCTAAACCCAGACATTCCTATGTAGTTCCTTTTTGGGTAGTATATTGTAATCCCTTTCCCTTACCCAAAAACCATAACAGACCCAAAAAGGAACTACATTGGATCCCTTGATTAAACCCTTTGGAGTTGAACCCTAAGCCCAAAACTCTTTAGGGCTTAGTAGGGTCGAGGGATGTCTAGGGTCTAGGGTTTGCTGAGCATTCAGGTTTGGTAGGATTTAGGGTTTAGCAGGTTTGGGGTTTAGTAGCGTTTGGGTTTAGGTGTGTTTCCAAGGTCTAGGGCTTACGTCTTCCGAGGGTTAGGGTTTAGTAGGTTTCAGAATCTAGGGTCTAGAGTTTAGTAGGGCTTACCGCTTAGATTTGTTTAGGATTTAGCCTCGCTCAGTCCCGGAATTCGACATGACAGAATCCCTATGGCCCTAGGGGTCCAATGACTTTCATAGGAAGGCTATACCAGGACCCTCCTTATACCCTGAAATGAGGGTGGTCCCTGATTTACGGTATATGGGGGGGTAGATGCAGGGTCTAGGTAGGTACAAAACACGAGGAACAGTGAAAACAAGAGGCAGTTGACAATATGTACTGAGCCTTTCTCCTCGCCGCGATGTCAACCCTCCGTCTGCGACAGATTTTCGTACACAGACCCGTCATCAGAACCAATAGTAGTACTCTGTAGACCTCCCGCTGTACGTCTCGCGCTTTCGGGAATAGGCTGGGCATTTGGCTGGACTGTTGCCTGGCTTCCTCAAACTCGCCGATGGCCCCACGCCTGGCGCGGTGTAAGGTGCTAAGCCACAGACACCGCTTCCTCACACGGACACGTGTCCAACTGAGAGGGTTTTGCGTACTTTTATTCCTATTATACCACTATTATTACAGAGTGGCGGGTCCACGTAAAGTATAAGCCTGCAAAGCACACAAATGGCATCCCAAGCCTCAACCCTAAACCTTAGAGCCGAAATTGCGCCCTAAACCCGAGGAAAAGGAAACGCAACACCCCAAAGCCTACAACACCCTGAGCCCTGAAGCTAAACCGTAAGCCGTAACTCCTAAACCCTAAACCCTAAACCCTAAACCCTGAAGCCAAGACAAGGGACAAGCCGGAAGTCTTCTTCTTTACCTTGACCTCCTTGCCCAAAGCTGGGGAACGGCCTCCTGCCAGCGCCGAAGCTAATTATCATTTGGGTTTAGGGTTTAGAATTGAGGGTCTAGAGGTTTTGGGTTCCAGATTTAGGATCTGGGGTCACTATGAGGGATTGAGGCTCATGCTACTTCCTTGTTGTGGTATCTCCCTTTTGGGCTTTTAAGATAGGTGAACCCGCGGGCGGTCAAGTGCCTGTTCGAAACTCAGGTCATTTTGCCTACATGTGGTAGTATCGAACAGGGTGAAGGGGCCTGACGCATACGTCTTGAAACAACTGTTGGTGTCCAAGGACCAGTCCTTTTTGACTGCGCGAAGTCTGTCCAAAGTCTGTCCAGATTCTGGCGGACAATTTACTCGTCGAAGGGGGTGAAGGGATGGGGTGCGGAAGACGTGGCCAGCCAATTTTGCGCGCCTTTCCATCAGAACTTCGGAATGCAGCCTTAATTCTTGTGCTGTATCTTTAGCACGGAACACTCTTCATTCCTTTCTGAAGAACTCTCTCGTTTGTGTTCGCTCTGTTGAGGAAGGCCTCTATGCTGAAGAACAGTCACTGTACACCAGTTTGCATAGATCGCGTGAAGTGATGTCTTGACACCGTACAGCTGCACAACTAATCAGGAAATTTTGGTAACCCCAACCCCCAAAATCAGGACCCTATGACTGTCATATAATGGCTATAGGGTCCTAATTTTGGGGGTTGGGGTTACCAAAATCCCCTTATTAACAACAACTGTTTTCTTCTTTGTTTAAAAAATTCTTGCCACTTCCATTGTGTTGGACAGCCTACAGCCTTCCAAAAGCAGCGCAGCCGATGCCACAATTTCAGCGCTTATTTTGGGGGATCTTTTTGGCATAGGGTTTCAGCAAAGCCTACACTCCCCCTTAAGTAGATAGAATGTGGGGTAAATGAGGATCTTATTATAATATACCCAAAACCATATTCTATCTACTGAGGGGGGCCTATACCCCAAAACCCTAAACCTCAAAGTTTAGTAGTCTCAATTTTCTTTTCCATTACCCCAATATAACCCCAATATTGCATTGGCATAGGGTTTGATTAAAGCCTAAACGCTAAGCCCTAAACCCTTAAACCGCGGAATTTCAGGCTCTGAGGGCTCCCATCATTCGAGGGATCCATGTTTGCGCCTTTGCTTTTAGAGCTGGGTGGTTGTCAACATTTATGGGGTTGATAAGGTTTATAGGGTACATGGGGTTTATAGGGTTTATGGGGTTTATGGGGTGTATAGATTATGGGGTTTATAGAGTTTAGGTGGGTGGTTGTCAAAATTACGGTCCCTTCTTGGATACCCGAGGGCATCCCATCCTGTCTGGTGTCCGGACCCCAACAAAGGGTACAAGTTGCCACGAATTATGCTTGGGCCACAGACGCCTAGGACACGATGTAAAGTGTTATGTGTAGCCCCTTAGACAAACCTGAATGCCTGCATGGACGGCAGCCAAGATTTGTGGTCCCTCCTGTTTTGCCTCAAACTCGCTAGGCTTCGCGGATAGGTGTCATAAACTGTGACCCCCACCTTTTCCGAGTCCAGGAGCACCTTTTGGGGCTTCAGATCTCCACGTATGTTTGGGGGAGGCCTTTGGCCTACACATGTTCCTGCACAATCCCTACAAGGCCTTCTATAATAGCTGTGAACTCCATAAGACCCCGGGCGGCATGGGTCCAAATGGCGCGAAACCCTATCCAGTAATCCGAAGGCCTTAGCTCCAAACCCTAAGTCCCCCCCGCCCGAAGCCCAATACCTAAGTCCCCAAGCCCTAATCTCAATAACCCCTGAACCCTAAGACCTAAACCCTAAACAGCATACATCCCCAATCCCAATACATATATATATATATGTATATATATATGTATATATATATATATAACCCTTACATCCCCAATCCCAATATATATATATAATCTCTATATCCTCCTTAAAAGCAAATTCCCAAGGCCTTCCGCTTTGGGTGGAGGGCTGCGTTTTGGCACCAAGCTCCTCGGAGGAGCCGTAGATTTCCTCGGACAGATACATGATTTGAGTATGATTTGGGTCATTCCCCCTTACAGTAACTATTACCACAATGGGTTATAGGAGTTATAAGAACCCCCTTAATACGGCCCCTTTAAGGACAGTTACTGGGAGGGGGAATGACCCAATATTTGAATAAGATTTGAGTTGGGTACTGCCCCCCCCCAGTAACAGTCCATATTAGGGGTCCTATTAAGGGCTATGTAGAACCCTAATATAATTATTATCCAACTGTTACTGACTGGGACAGTACTGAAGATTTGGGTATGATTTAGGCAGAGCAAAAAATGACAATAGAATGCATGATAAGAGTACCAGAGATCCGCAAAGGCAATAAGAATGAGAGTCACGCTTATGACAGACAAGAAAACCCCTAACCCACCCATAACGAGAGAGTGCCACTATACAATATTGAGATCATGTGAGCCATTATCTAAACTCCTAGTAGCCCCTTTGAATAAGCCCTATAGTAGGCACCTAGATAGCCCCCTTTAAGGAATTCAGATCCTAGCCTCTCTTCCCCAATAACCACGGCTAAAAAGTTTAAGCTTTGTTATAGAGACTAGGTGGACCCCCTGACTATAAGAGATAATAAGGACTATATTAGGGTCCTCTTATATTCCTATTATACCACCACTATTACAGGGTGGGGGGTCCTCCTAGTATAGAGACCAAGAAAGGAAGCCCAAAAAGATTAAAGTTCTTTTATTGGCGAAGTAAGTAGCTCATTTATAACTGCAGGGTGGGTTTTAGTACTCTTGGGGGGAGGGGATGGGTTGTGAGGGAAGTTCAAGAAGCATACCCTATGTAGGGTTATATAGGGTTCTAAAGTCTATAGAGCTATATAGGGGTTGTATTGGGATAATGGAAAAGAAAAAATATAATAGGGTTTAGGGGCCTGAATAATTACCAATATCATTTTTGAGGTCCTTTTGGGGTACCATAGGCCATAATTATATGAGGAATATGGAACCATGATATTGGTAATTATTCCCGAAACCCTAAACCCTAAACCTTAAACTCTGAACTCTAAACCCTAAACCCTGAACCCTACCAATCTTGGTAATTATTTCGGCCCCTACAGCAGTGCTTGGGTTTCGGATTTTGGGCTTTGGGCTCGAAGGGATGCCTCAAGCCTTTGGACCTTGGGGTGTAGGGGTTTAGGGTTTCAGGGTTTCGGGTTTAGGGGATTTTGGGGCTTTGGGTTTTGGGAGTGCCGGGCAATCCCCCCCATACGAACACCTCACTCTCTTAATTGAAAATAATCCCACGATGTTAGAATGGTACCATCCTCTGAATATGTACTATTGGGTGGTTCAGGTTCGGAATTCTCTCCGTACATATACATATGTAAATATGCTTTAGTAGGGCTAGGGGAAGGAATTCCAAAGTATTGAAAATGGCGCAAACAAGGTTTGAGGCATAAGCTGACTGCCTAGGTTGAGAGGCTTGAGCGGGTTCTCGGTTTGTTTGGGGCTTCAAAGGCTCTATTGACAGGATGTTTCGCTTCTACAGTGGCGGTTAAAGCCTGAACCCCAACCTAGCCCTGGCCTACATCGAAATTTTCATAAACCCCTTGGACGGTACCCCTAATTCTGGGAAACCCTAAGCCCTAAATCCCAAACCCTATGCATCCCTGAATGACCCCTATTCAAACTTGTAAAATCCCTATATGCCTCTGGTTAGGGCCTCGGGGCTCCCGTTTTTAGGGCAAGCCAGTTCTGTAAGAACTCTTGGAAACCCCAGGGCTTAGGGTTTAGGGTTAGGGCTCTAGGAATCCGGAAGAAAGAAAAAAGGCCTAAACCCTAAACCTCAAACCTTAGAGGTTCTAAGGTAGGGAATATCCCCCATATAGCCCCTCTTTTTCACATAGTCCCATATTAGGGTTTAGGGTTCAGCCCTAAATATATTTCCCCATTCCCTCCGAACAACCAGCAAGCAGGAGGCACATGCAAAGCATGGTCTTCTGCCTGTGCGCTGGTGAGTTGGTTGGCAATTGAAACCTTGAAGGCTAAACTCTAAACACATTGGGTCCAGTACAAAGTGTGCTATCAAGCCTTTGTAGGCCCTGAAACCTCAACCTCTAGATCAAATCAAAACAAAACCCTCAGCGAGACCCTAGCTGGCAGCCTCCCATCATCCCAGTGGCGTATAGTCCCCCTTAAGTAGATAGAATCTGGGGTATATGGGGATCTTATTGTAATATACCCAAAGCCATATTCGATCTACTTATGGGGGACTATAGTCTACACCGCCCTGAACATCAAATGCGCAAGCCTAAGCCCAACCCTCAAACCCTAACCCGTGAAGCCTGAATTCAAAACCGCAAGCCTTTAAAACCCAAGCCCCAGCCGGATGATGTGGCGGCCGAGATAGCTATCAGTCTTAATTATCCCCTTAGAATCTTTAAACATAACCATACTCTAAAAAGACCCAGAACATTCTCGAGTGGACTATTCAGACTTCTATTATATAGAGTCCCTACAAATTCCTGGTCTTCATTTGTTTTATTTTTGGCCCCAGACACACCCTTAGCCCAATTCTAGCTACGTAGGCCCCTACGTTGCAGACCTCCAGACTTCAGCCATAAACCTTAAGTTCTACAGCTCTACGCCATAGATGCAAATATATATATATATGTATATATATATACATACACACACACACACCTATATAGATATATATATATATCATAACACCATTGCATATGTATATATGATCAAATACGCCTCTTATGGCCCCTACCTCTCAATCACTCCACCCCTTAAGTTCTGCCCCAGCTGCTTCGAAGATTGCCGCTGCGGGGCTTCGGCGCCCCTCTCACAAGAAGGGCTCACTTTGTTTCAAGGTTTAGTGTTTAGGGTCTGGGCCTGGGGGCTTCGGGTTTGGGATGTAGGGTTTGGGGCTTAGGGCTTGGCGCCTGTTTTCGTCAGCTTCCTGTGTCAAGGGGCCCTCACATTCCCACGGCTCCAAGTACTTATATGTGGGAGATATATAGATATATACACTGTACCCAGAAGTACTTACAGAGGAATCATGTAAAGTACAAAGGAAGCCCACGCTTTGGGCAACAAGGGCTTGATTTGATTCTCTCTTGCTGCATTAACAATTCCTTTCGGTCTGGGCTAAGTACGTACTCATACTTTAAGAAATATCCCGAAGGCAGCTTCCCAAAAAAAGGGTCCCTTTATGGGACCTTTATGAGACGCCAAGCGCAACCTCCAAAGAGACATACATTCAGGCCCTTACCCTAAATCCTAAACTAAACCCTAAATGCTAAATCCTGAACCCAAAACTCATGCCCTTCCCGTACATCCTAAACTAGACCCTAAATCTTACCCTAGAAGCCCAGGTACCCACAGATTAGGTTCTTGGGTCATAGATAGTATAAGTTTATATAGGGACTCAAAGACAGGAACCCGATATGTAGGTAACTTGGCTTCTAGGGTTAAATCCTGAGCCTAGAACTAAATCCTAAGTCCTAAATCCTGAACCATAAGCCCTAAACCCTAAATCCTAAACCCTAAAACCCTAAATCCTAAACCCTAAAACCCTAAAACCCTAAAACCCTAAAACCCTAGAACTCATTCAATCTAAAGCTCCTTCGAGGCTCGGATCCCTCCACATCGTCGAAGTTGTCATAACTGCCTGGAAGGCAGAAGTGAGTAGGGTATCTAAGGTGGTAGAGTTCAGGGGGTAGAGTTCAGGGGGTAGAGTTCAGGGTGTTAGAGTTTAGGGTGTAGAGTTTAGGGTGTAGAGTTTAAGGTGTAGAGTTTAAGGTGTAGAGTTTCGGGTGTAGAGTTTAAGGTGTAGAGTTTAGGGTGTAGAGTTTAGGGTGTAGAGTTTAAGGTGTAGAGTTCAGGGGGTAGAGTTTAGGGTGCAGAGTTTAAGGTGTAGAGTTTAGGGTGTAGAGCTTAAGGTGTAGGGGCAGTAGTGCAGAAGCCTTAGCCACATACCTCGTTGTAGCCTTTACCGTCCCACGAAGTGATATGGATGTCCAGAAGCGCCCTACATATTGTCCTGCCTTGAAGAGCTGCCATGAAAGTTTGGGAGGAGGGGCTACTTTTCGGGTATATAGTCCCCCTTATAGGGTCTCAGGGTTAAGGGTTTTGGGCTGTAGGGCATATTCTCCGGATTGGAGTCCCAACAGAGATTTGAGACCCTCAGCATTCCCCTCAAGATGCCAAGACTGTATGCGAAAAGACCGCCCCTTGAACTTAGACCTACTGTTCTGAGAAACAGCCATACCTATCGAAAGTTCACCTTACGACAGCACCCCAGCCATCATAAACCATACGGAAGATCCACAAAAAACCCTAAACCCTAAGCCCTAAAGACCAGCATCCACACCCCTCTGCCTCCCCTTTGCCCACCCAGAACCATGCTAAACCAGGAGGCTTGTGTTTTTCTGTGTGCCTATATACATACATACACATATCCCCATCACTGTACATTCCGGAAAGTCCACGTGCGACTACGTAGTTAATTACACCCTAAACCCTAAGCCCTATACCCTAAACCCTGCAGACGGGTTCACTTCCAGGGACAGTTTTTGGGGTATTACATCGACGTTCAGGGATTCT